>JAJIBD010009715.1:0-69661 GCA_021461705.1 Cryptotis parvus
TAGTCAAAATCCAAGGGTTTGTTATCACTAGATACTGTTCATTCCTTTGACTTATTTCAAAAATAGGAATGAGCTCCTCTGGTGTTTCTTCTCCCTCTGTCTTAGTTTGCTTAACATGACCTCCTCCAGTTCCATCCACAATGTAGCAAAAGGCAATAATTCCTCTTTTATTCTAGTTGAGTAGTATGTATACCTCAACTTCTTTATGTACTTATATATAGTTGCACTTTTTGCTTGTTTCCATATCTGTGTTACTCAGCATTGTGATGAGCTAGCTGTACACATATAAGTTTCTTCCTTTCTTTTTGTTATTTACTTATGTCTTTTTTCTTCTTTTCTTTTCATTATTTATTTATGTTTTGGCCACCCTTGTCTGTGCTCCTGGGATAGCTCCTGACTGTGCTCAGGGATCATTCCTGGCAGTGCTCTGAGAAGCAGGTACAGTGCCACAGATCAAACCGGGATTGACTTTACCCCCTGTATTATATCTCTAGCCCAGTTTCTTCCTTTTATTAACCTGACTTCTGATATTTATTCTTTTTCTGCTTATTTTTTCACATTATTAATTGATCCAACAATTTGAATTCTTAGCAAACTTTCTTTCCATCCTAGATTTATTTGTTGAAGGTAGGGATTGCAGGAGTTTTTCAGGTTCTGGAATTTATGTTACTGTCATCAAATAAAAAGAATTTGAAAGCATTTACTGTTTGATTATAAAGAATTTGAAACCATAACTATTTTCAGAGGTTGACCGGGGAGTGGGATAAAGAGAGAGAATTTCACAGGAGAGTCTTGTCGTGAAAAACACTTCCTGTTAACTACATATGGAAGAACTATTGACGCATTTTTGCTAAATTTATTTTGTGGTGAAATTTCCAGAATGATCCTGATAATATTTCTGGCTGCCCGTTTACAGACAAGAAAATCCACATTCTTTAAGATTAGCTATCTTTCCCAAGGACACCACCACCCAGCTAGTCACTGAATCAGTTGATACCAATGTCTGTGCCCTTGTAGGCATGCATGCCACTTTGCTCATAGCTCCAATAAAATGTGACCATGTTAAGAAAGACAGATCTTTGAATGAAATGTTTATTGTAAATGAGTTTCCTTTGGTCAGTGTTGAAATTTTCCAGGCAGCTTAGGATTACACTAATGTCCTTGAGAAGACTATTAATGTCTGAATGAGAAAGTTGTAGTGGTCCAAGATGTTTTAGAGGAGTAAATATAGAAATTTATTTTTAACCCCAACGTATTTAAGTTTGAAAAATGTTTCCAGGCAACCTGGAAAATAGCTTTTGAACCATGTGTGTGGGATGCAGGGTTTGCTTCAAGCTAAATGGTGAACTTGTTGAATTTCCCTTATTTCCTTATTTCCTTCTTAATTTATGGCTAGTTTATTTTCAGAAGTAGATACTTTCTTTTTCGACCCTAGATCTTGATATAGTTTTTACCTCCTTTTGTATCATTGGGGGTGGGTGGGGGTTCTCTGCCTCAGAGTACTGGCATTTCACATTACTCTCATAGGCTCCAAATTCAGAGCCAGTAGCTTCCAGGGAAGAACTTACTCAGTGAATTTGCTTCAAGTCTTATCCATTCTACACAAGTACATGATTGCTTTTCTTCTCTCTTCCCTTCACTTCAGGCTGCAGGAGAAGTGATAGCACTCAGGGAATTTGAGTTTTTTAATGAGTGAGTGAGAGAGAGAGAGAGAGAGAGAGAGAGAGAGAGAGAAAGAGAAGAAATTGGGTATAGGTATTCCAAGAAGCATCACTGAAGATTTACCTGTTGGTAGAGCCCCTTTAGGAAACAACTGGGAATTCTCTTTCCCTCAGAGGACTGAGCAGAGGACCACCATATAATCCAGCAATCACCTCTGGGTATAAACATGATAATGAAATTGCTCTCTTGATGAAATCTCTGCTCCTACATGTTAATCTCAATGTTGTTCATAATATCCAATATGTAGGAATAAGCTCAGTGTTAACTGAAGGATGAAGGATAGGGATGGTGGTGATGATGGTGGTGGCAATGGTAGTTGTGTTGTTGATGGTATTGGTACGTGTGTGTGTGTGTGTGTGTGTGTGTATATGTACTCACCCACAACCCCCACATCATTCGTCTACAAAAAGGAAATCTTTGTGATATGGACAGAGAAAGGCCAGTCTGACTTATGCATGGAATCTAGAAAAGTCAATGATAGGTACAGGTTATGGGATGCAGGGGAGTTTGGATGGGGGAGTGTGGGATATGTAGGGATGCTGGGAAAAGGTTATAAACCTTCAGTTAGAGAAGGAACAAATTCTACAACAATGGTGACTGTAAGGAACATGTATGTAGCTACAAGAGTAGACTTTAATATATTACCATATACACAAAGCAACTAGGAAAGCTTATGGATGTATTAAACTAATCTTACTATGATCTTCTTTTCACAATGCAGCTCTCTATATATAAATGTATATCGATCATCACATTGTACAACTTAAACTTAGAAAAATATTATATAACCATCGTATCCTCATAAAACTAGAAACAAAGAATCTTGGTATGTATGGAGAGGTTCATAATTACATGAAAACATGGATAAACCTCAAACACTTGCTCCCAGGGGAAAAACTTTTAGGAAATTTCAGTCCTTTCACCCTCATTTCATTTCTTCTAATCATTGATCCATTTACTCAAAGGCAAGAGTCAGATTCAGTCTCTCTGAGGTTTAGTCTTTTTCTTTGTTAAACTGAGAAGTATGGGGCTGGAGCGATAGCACAGTGGGTAGAACATTTGCCTTGCACGTGGCTGACCCTGGTTCAATCCCGGCATCCCATATGGTCCCCGAGCACCGCCAGGTGTTATTCCTGAGCGAAGAGCCAAGAGTAACCCTGAACATTGCCGGGTGTGACCTAAAAGGCAAAAATAAATAAATAAATAAATAAATAAATAAATAAATAAATAAACTGAGAAATATAACTCCCTTACAAGTTTGTTAAGAGGATGGAAGTGGTAGGGGAAAAGGGGGCGGGAAATAAACATAGAAAGTATTTGGACAGTAGAGAGTTAAAAATGAATTTTTATTATCATATCTTGGACAGTGTCCTAGAGGCTAAGCTTACAAAGTTGAATCAGACTTGTTTCTTGTCTACAGAGAATTCAAGCTCAGCTAGAATACAGGCACCCACAAAAGTAACTGTGGTTGTAAGTGGGCTTTAACTGTTCATTCTGTGTAGGTGTCACAGGACAACCAAAAAGTAGTATTTCTCAACCATGGACCACATGGCATCTATGGACTCCAGGATATTCTAAAGGGGGACCACAGGGCACTAAATTGGAGGGGCACAGCATGAATCTAGGGGGCCCAACTGGTAGGACTGGGGGGGACAAGCAAGAAAACAAGGTCATAAGGGGTCACTGTTAGATAAAGGTTGAGGTGCACTGCTCTAAAGTCTTGTCCCTGTGATAGTGTGTCCTGGGTTCAGGGAGCTGGTTTCCTAATGGAATGAATGAATGAATGAATGAATGAATGAGGAGGATTGATGGCCAGGAATGGGCTGTACCTGAAGAGCTTTAAGCCTGGGAGAGACATAGCTGCATTGTCCTGGACAGTTATTTTTAGTAGAGGAGGACCTGGGAGTCAAAATGAATTCTCACCCCCAAATTTGGAGCCTCTTGCAGTGACAGAGGGGCTAGTCATCCTCCCAGATATGGAGACTCCCTCATCTCTCCTCGTTCCTCCCCATCTACCACCAAGGAAGGCCATTGGTCTTATCTACCCTAGATGTCACCTGTTCTTATTTTTGGAAGGTAGGGGTTGGGTTACAACTGACAGTGCTCAGGGCTTACTCCTGGCTTTGTGCTCAGGGATCACTCCTGGCAGAGATCAGGGGACCATATGTGGTGCCGGGGGTTGAACTGGGGTCAGCCGTGTGCAAGACAAATGTCGAACTACAGAATCCATCTGTAACCTGGATCACAGATGTTTGTGACCTGAATGGTGTCACTGTGGACAGGGCTTCATCCTGCAGCACCAACACAGGACCTGGACACTTTGGCTGTCACTGCTGGCTTTGCCCACCAGGTTGGACTATGCAGCATCTGTAGTGGATAGTGACTGACTAGCTCCCTGTGGCCTGACCCTGCTGCTGGGACTCTATCTCTGTTCTTGCTGTGATTCACTGGCCAAACACCCACTGGTTCCTGAGGTCCAGTCCAGCCTAAGAAAAGGGGTACAAAGGATTTGGGGTCGTTTTTTGCAAAGGTCTCGCTGGCGGCACTAAGTCAGAGGCATCCCAGAGCCCTTTCTTGGCTTTGCCCCTAAACCTGTCTTAGTTCTGTTGATAGACTTGCCCTGGACAAGGTCAGATGCCAAGCAAGCAAGTGTCAAGTCACCTCCTTCCTCCCACTAACACATGTGAGTCGCATGGAATATTGGAGTTGACTCGTCTCTGCCTCTCTCCTGTTCAGTAGACCTTCCCGTAAATTCACAGAATGATCAGAAGTAAAGGAGGGGACATGAGTTCACAGTCAGGCTCAGGCACCCAGGAGGGCTGCATTGGCCAGCTGGGTTTGGGTGTTAGGGGATGGAGCTCAGTGCCACATCATCAGTGTCCTTTTGGAATTTCATTGAACAAAATCCTTGCAGAACTCCCCTTCCTGTAAGTGCATGATCTTTTCAGGTAGATCACAGTACGCGGATTAGATTACAGGTTATTTTCATTCCATTGCATTCTAGTCTGCCAGGGCTGTGTGCCAGGGACTTGGAGTGAGAGTTATACGTGGAGGGGGCAGGATGACCCTGGTCAACTCTTGTCTTTCTGCAAAAAGACAGGGATGGTGGAAGGGGAGAGAGAAGGGGAGAGGAGACGGACAGACAAATGGATATGTGTGTGTGTGAGAGAGAGCCCACAAGAGATGCTTGGCTACATCTCAAATGTGCCTTTTTAGCAACACAATGCCTGTGCTCTGCTTCCCAGGTTGTCTCCAGTGACTCCATACATAAAGAGGACCATCACTTCCCAGAGTTTCTGTAACTGGGTTTGAGGGTTCTGTTTCTGTCCCGCTGATGGGCTATGGGTAGAGTCTTTGGCAAGGGGCTGAGTGGGGGACAACTCCTGGGGTGATTGAGGCTTTGGACAGGGGCTGAGATGGAGGACAACTCCTGGAGTGATTGAGATGCTGGGACAGTGCCTGGGCTTAGAGTTTCCAGAGATGTGCCTGCGCTCAGATGGGGCTGACTTGCAGCCTGTGCCAGGTGTTCCAGGAGAGGGACCAGATGTCCTTGATGCTCCACCGCCCTTCTTAGAGGAGGGGAGTCTCTCAGCCAGCAGAGAGAGGCTCTGTCATTCAGAGATGATGGGCTCATTCCTAGTGATGCTCAGGGCGTACTCCCTGGATGGACGGATGTGCTCACTCCGGTGTTCAAGGGACGAGAAGTCCTTTACTGTGCACAGATGGGTAAAGTGATAAATGACGCGTGAGGTTTTTGCACTTTTTGTTTGAGGGGTGTGTATTATCCAAACTCTCCTAAGAGCTCAGGAAGTGGGCACTGCACATGCGTTGTAGTGCTACTCTGTCTTTTTATATTTGGGGAGGGTTTCTAAGCCATATCCATAGGTGCTCAGGGGTTATTACTGGCACTGTGCCCAGAAGTGACCCCAGTGGTGTTCAGAGATTTGAAGTAGGTTCGGTCACCTAAGGCAAGAAAGTGTCGCTCTGGGCTGTCTTTCTAGTCCTTTTCTTTATTTCTCTATTTTATTTTGGCAGTGCTGGTGGGATTCAGTCCCCAGCTGCTGAGAATTGGTCTCAGGCCCTTATTCATGCCAGGCCTGTAGTAAGCCACAGTCTCTAGCCCTGCACCCTCAAATTATTCCTCAAATAATTTCTCAAATTATTATAAATTATTATTTAATTTATTTCCACTAAATGTTAAACATCATAGTTTACAAATGTTAAACTATGTTAAACATCATAGTTTACAAAGTTGTTCATGATGCATTTGTTACGCAGTATGCAATATTCCAACAGCAATCCCACCACGGGTGTGACTTTACCATTGTCCCCATTTTCCCAATTACCCCCTAAGCTTGTCCCATTGTCAGGACCAAAATATAATTTATTTTATATTCCTTGTTACAGATAAATAACTGATGGGATTATCAAAAAGTACTTCAGTACAAAAAAATTTGTGTGGGGACCCGGAGTGATAGCCCAGCCGGTAGGGCATTTGCCTTGCATGCGGCTGGCCTGTGCCGGCCGGGTTCATTTCCCGGCATCCCATATGGTCCCCGAGCACCGCCAGGAGTAATTCCTGAGTGCAGAGCCAGGAGAAACCCCTGAGCATAGCCGGGTGTGACCCAAAAAGCAAAAAAGAAAAAAAAAAGAAAATTTGTGAAAATTGTTCTATCCCAACATGTGGACACTAAGTCCTTGTCTGAGGGTTGACTTAGCTGACATTATTAGTTGAGCCTTCCATGTTCATGCTCTTTTTGATGAGCTTACGTGGCTTCAATCTTACTTTCCAATCTAATTTGATGTGTTCCTCTGTCATGTCAGTGTTTTTGAAGCTGGAAGATGTTGTGTGACCATGTTTATGACAGTACCCTCCAGAAACTCCATAATATTGACCTGGGTAGTGAATTTACATGGCAGTGGCTGTGAGATGTGTGTGTGTGTGTGGGGGCTGCTGGGGCTTCCAGAAGTACGGGAGGTGGGGAGACTGCCAGCCCCCATTCTGAGAAGACCTCAAAGACCCAAGACCCCAAAAAATCAAAACAAGAAAGGCAGTTTTCCTGGGAATTGGGGATGCTCTTCTGGAATGTCCCTCTGGCACTGGCTACTTGAGAAGGATTTTGGAGCTGGACCACTGCCACAGCAAACATGGCTTTTGCTCTGAAGGGTGAGAGTGTCAGAGGCGCTACCTTAGAAGTCTGTTCAGTGAGTAAACCCGCCTTGACTGTAAATGCTGGGGCTCCCCTTCACCCCCATCCCCATTCTGAGAGAGTTAATATCCCTGGGAACCACCAGCTGCTGCTTCTGTCTTGCACTGTGCAGGGTTTCCATTTAAATGTAAAATAGAAAGAGAAAATCTCCATTGGGGATGGGACTGTGTCTGGCTTTAGCAGCAAGGTTTTCTGATTGAAGTGTGTGCCATGGAACCTTGAGGACAAAGGGCTCTGTTTACACACAAAGCCCAGAGAAACAGTCCCCTCCCAGAAGAGCTCCACTCACTGCCCCCTGTGCCTCCTGGATGCCTTTAGGCAGCGGCAGGCCACAGACTGGGGAGTGACACGGTGCCAGTGACCATGGTCCCTGCTCCCTTGTTCAGTCTTTCTCCAGGGATCTGGAGGCTGAAGCCAAGGGTAGGGGTGAGGGGGAAGTGTGGAGCGGTGGCAGCAGACAGGCTGGGATTTGGGGAGAACACAAAAGGGCGAGAAAGGTAAAGTTGGAGAGAAACGTCCACAAGTTTCTGTGACACCATCCTGCTCACTGTGTGATCCCTCTTTCATCCTGAATATCTGTGTGGATTTATTCATCACTATTTTGGGTGGTTTTGATGACTGAGGTCTTACACACACACACACACACACACACACACACACACACACACACACACACACACGCAGTGCTTGCCAGGGTGTGTCCATCTGGTTGTGATGCTTCATGCAGGAACTGCTTGTGCACTGGCTCCCGAACACCTGTCCTGTCCTTGGGGACTCCTGGCACATTCTGCAGGAGCTTGTGAGGGAAGTTCCATTCCTGACTGGTGGTGGGACACACACAGCTAACCGTGGTGGTCTGAGATTCCAAATGCTGTGTGGAATGTGGGGACCCAGAGCACCCAGGCTGAAGGGGCCATGCTTGGTGCATGTGGGGATGGAACTCACAGTCTCAGACTTGCAAGGAGGTGCTTCCGGCTTGGAACTCTGTGGGGCTTCTGAGAAACTGGGAGATGCTCTCAGCGTGGTGTGTGGAGATCACACTTGGAAAAGCTTAACCAGGTGCTGTTGGTGATCAAACCTGGGGTTCCCCCAAGCAAAGCCTGTGCTCCATCCCTTCAAACTATCTCCTTGGCTCCAGAGGGTGAACCTGTTTGTTTTTGAGCTACACCTGGCTGTGTTCAGGACTTATTCCTGGCTCTACACTCAGAAATTACTCCCAAGGAGCTCGGGGACCACTAGTATTGGTAACTAAATCTATGTTTGCTGCATGAAAGGCAAGCACTTACCTGCTGTACTATCATTCTGTCCCTGTGGGTAACGTTTTAAAACTAATTGATGTTTTAGCATTCCCAGAGCAGATCTGAACCCTTTATGTTTTTTTTCTGCTTAAGATCATGAAACAGGACAAAATGAAACTTCTAGAAGCACAAAAGCTCTGTCAGCACCTAAAGGTGATGAAAGCATCAGCTTGGTTTATTTTTTATAGGGGGGAAGAGGGCGGTTTGGGCTATACAGTACACTGCTTTGGTGACAATAATGATTCTGTCCCTGAGATTTGTTCCTGGTGGTGCTCAAGGGCTTCTTGCAAGGCTCTATTGGGATGGTGGGCCAGGGCTAGAACTTGCCGTCCCTCCCGGATGCCTCATGATCAGCTGAGCACAGGGAGCACCTGTAGCAGCTCTGCCCCCGTGTATCTGTGTCTCTGGTTCAAGTATACCTGGGCTTAAAATAGGCTTTGCTGTAGGGTAGGTTAAGATTTTTTGGGGGGAGGATTCACACCCATCGATGCTCAGGAGCTACTCCCGGCTCTGCACTCAGGAATTACTTCTGGTTGTTCTCGGGAGAACCTATGGGGGGCCATGAGATACGCAGTTACAAAGCAGCTCATAATTGGGTTTCAGTCACACAGTGTTCTCCAATACCCATCCCTCCACCAGTGCACACTGCCCAGAAACAATGTTCCGGGAACTTATTTTTTTTTTTTTTTTTTTTTTTTGCTTTTTTGGGTCACACCCGGCGATGCTCAGGGGTTGCTCCTGGCTCTGCACTCAAGAATCACTCCTGGCGGTGCCCTGGGGACCATATGGGATGCCGGGAATCAAACCCTGGCCGGCATGGGCCAGCCGCATGCAAGGCAAACGCCCTACCCGCTGGGCTATCGCTCCCGGCCCCGGAACTTATTTTTCAAACAGTCGTGCTCTAAAGCAAAAGACGTGGGACACTGGTGGCGGGATTGGTGCTGGAACAATGCATGGCTAAAACAACTCTATCTGAACAACTGTGTAAATCACATTGTTTCGATGGACATTCCTGGGGAAAAATACAAATAAATCAAGCACTCCCCAGCTTCACCTGTATAACTAGTGGCTTGAGTTGATTGGGCTCTGGGCCTTCTAGGATACAGCCAAAAGCCATCACCGCAGCATCCCAGTATCGCCAATCCGGGTTCTTGATGTGTTCCTTAATGAAGGGGAGGACATGTGGGACAATGTGATCTTCACAGCAGGTGGCCAGGAGCATGAGGCACACCCCCGTGGCTTTGCAGGGGGTTCCAGTCATCATCGTCTTTGTTCTTGCCCTGCTTAGTTAGTGTCATGGCAGAGCCTGGCAAGCTACCTGTGTTGTAGTTGATATGCCAAAAACCAGTAACAATTATAGACCTCATTCCCATGACCTGAACGAATAAGGTTTAAAGCTCTTCGTGTTCCTGGTGCAAGCAGATGCCCTTGGGCTACACTAGCACGCAACAGGACATACGGAGATGTTACTGCTGCCTGCTCAAGCAAACCGATGAACAACAGGGGAGACAGGTGACAAGTGACAAGTGCTCAAGGGGCCATATGAGGTGCCAGGATCAATCTGGCATCAATCCCATGTAAGCATCTTACTCTGTACTAGTTCTCCAGCCCCGTCTGAGCTGAGCTTCCATGATCTAAACATCATCAGCATCTTTGTTGGCATTTTCATTTAGGCAGTGACTGTTGACAGGTCATTCTTGATAGTTCCTTAGTTTCAAAGTTGTAGGAATGGGGGGATGTGACTAAAATGGCAGAACAAATGTCTGGCAAGTGTGAGGTCCTGGATTTGATGTCCACCTCCATCCAATAACATAACCCTAGAGGCTCTTGTGTGATGCCAGAAGTGCTTCTTCTCCCACAGATGGATGGTATTCCTAATATGTGTAAAATGGTGTTCATGGTCAAATTCTGTCTATCTTTATACTTTGTAATTATGAGGCTAAACTCTGTTTAGAAATGGAGTGAAAACTAACAGGATATTGGACAAATTCTTGTCTGACTAGAACTGCGTTAGCACGTAGTGATACAATAATGTAAATCATGCTGCCTAAAATCAAATAAAAATTAAAATAACTGAGAGGAAACACCATCCTCTCCTCAAGTCCTACTGTGGGACTGTTTCGAGTCACAGCTTAACGTGTAATAAAAAGATCAAAGTAAGGGAACAACAAACGACCAAGGTTGTCAGAACTGAAGATTTTGTCTACAGAAATGAGCTTACGTGGATGTGTGGGGTGGAAGAAGAATTCAGAACATTGGTGGAGGGAAGCGGAATGCCTGGTGGTGGGTTCAGTGCTGAGACCAGCCGCTGTAGCACTGCTCTGACCCAGCAATGCTTCAGGGTCATTTGGTCATGGGGATCGAGCCTGGGGCCTCACTGCTCGAAGGCTCTGTGCTTCAGGCCTTGGAGCAATCTCCCTAGCTTCTCAGTGGGCAATTGTTTTCTTTTTTAATTTCCCTTGAATGTGGAGAAATAACTGTTTAGCACCTGGGCTTTCAACTCTTTATTTAAGAAGAAACATTGTCCATGGTGCAGCGTTGCTCTGTGGCTCTTCACCATCTGTTAGTATTCTTTGAAGGCAATATGGGCTCTGGCGTGACCACCAGCTGCAGGTTACTCTCTGCTTCCTGCCTCCCTGTTTGCCTTGCTAACTCACAACTGACCTGACTGCATCTGGGCTGTGCTTTGAACATGACGCTCTCCCTCCTGCTACATGTGGGGTGATTGAACGAGCTCTCCTGGGTGTTACTGTCTCTCCTCTGGCATGAAACTTCTGTCTCAGGGAAATAGGCATTGAAGGGAGTTTTAAAATAGTAGCTGTTTTTTTTTTTAGAATTCCTCTCTCCATATTTGACCACTTAATAGCAATTCATTCTGTGGAGGCCACCAGTGGGATGGTTTTCAGGAGCCCTGGATTTCCCAAAACACCTGACAACTAGAAGCTCATCCTGATTGGGTCCCCTCTCCCACCTCCACCTCCTCCTGCAGCTGTCTGTATCCCATAATGCACTAACTTGGGGTGCCACTGTGTATGTGTTCATCTATAGATCAATGGCCTGGGAAGCTGGTCTTCGGGTGCTTTCCTCATCCATCCTTCAAATGTCTTGGTTTTTCCTTGGATCCTACAAAGTGGCAATGAATTCTTGGATAGTCACCATTATTTTCTCTAGTACCACCCCCTGTAAGGGAGGAAAAAGGACAGCTAAGTGGGTGAAATCCTGGAATATCAGGCTAGTTCATCCTTGCCTTTCAGCCAACCATGAACTAAGAAACCAAAGCCATCTTCCAATCAAGAGAGTTTGTGCCTAATTTTCTTTCTGCTTGCTTAGTACCATGCCCTCCCTGTCACACCAGGTTGGGTGCATTCTTTGGAATCATCAGCTGGGGGCACCACTGAGGCACATCCGCTGTGACTAGTTAGCTGCTGCTCTCTCTCTTGGATTTTCTTTAGCTATGAGTGACTTTCTCATTCATTCATTCATTCATTCATTCATTCATTCATTCATTCATTCATTCTTTCATTTGCTTGTTCCTTCATTCATTCCTTCATTCATTCATTCATTCATTCATATGTACCAAATGCTGCTAGAAGGTGCTAGGGATCTAAGGAGTAATAAATTCCCTGGGTTTCTGTTCATGATATGTTCACATCCTATTAGAAAAATATTTGGAGATTGTCTAGAGTTTTTATCACTAACATTGCTGCCATCGAAGAAATAACTAAAAAGGACAAAGAACCTCCGGCTCCGAGCACATCTCTTTTGACTCCACCGTTCTCCCTGCATTAACATATGCCTCAGAGACCTGGGCCCTAGGAAAGCAGGATGAGAATGGTATTTGGGTCTCCCAGAGAGGAATCCAAAGAGCTATGCTTGGAATATCACGCCTTACTCCAAGTGAGAGAAGGAATCCGGAGTTCTGACCTCCGTCACTATTCCAGAATCAGGGACACTGTCTCATTTGCCAAGGCATCAAAAATCAGATGGGCTAGACATGTAATGCGATTTGGAGATGACTGCTGGACTAGAGCTGTTACTGACTGGATCCCACGGGATGTCAAAAGATCACGTGGCCAACCACCTACAAGATGGTCAGACTTCCTTGTCAAGACCCTGAAGGAACGGTTTGAGGCTCTTCATATTCCATCAACCAGATGCCATTGGGCTACATTGGCGCGTGATAGGGCCCAATGGAAATGTTACTGGCGCCTGCTCGAGCAAACTGATGAATAACGGGATTAAAGTGATTCAAGTGATACATTGCTGCCTTTTCTGAGTTACCACACTTTTTTGGTCTTTTGCCATCTTGTCTAGTCCCTTTACTTGGCATTTTTGTCTTTCTTCTTTATAGACACTAAGACCCCTGTATTCTTTTTTTTTTGCTTTTTTTTGGGTCATACCCGGCAATGCTCAGGGGGTTACTCCTGGCTCTGCACTCAGGAATCACTCCTGGCGGTGCTTGGGGACCATATGGGATGCCGGGGATCAAACCTGGGCTGGCACAGGCCAGCCACGTGCAAGGCAAACTCCCTACCCGCTGGACTACCACTCCGGCCCCTATATTCTTAAATATTTACTGCTACTGCTTAGCTTTGCGTGTAGCTCTTAAGATTTTAGCAGAGCATCACATTTCTGGTTGAGCTCTTTCTAAGTCAGACAGAATTTTATTTTTTTTTTTATTTTTATTTTTACAATTACAAAGATATACAATTAAAAAGTTCATATTTGGGTTTTGGTCATACAGTGTTCCAGCACCCGTCCCTCCACCAGTGCCCATCTCCCACCACCAACATCCCAGGTTCCCTCCCCTCCCCCAGCCCTCCTCCATGGCCGGTTCTTTATTTCTTTCCCTTTCTCTCTCTTTCTCTTTTCCTTCCCCTCCAGACTATGGATTACAGAACATACATTAAAGGGTTGTCATGTGTATCTTTTTGCCTCTATTTAATGCTCAGTTCTAGGTTGGCATTAGTACCCTCGACAATTGTTAGCACCCTGTTCCATTTTCTGTCTTACCTAGCCTCTGACTCCCACACGTTTGTGATAATTTCCACCTTTGACAAGACCTCCTGATATATGTTTCACTTGACCTTGGATATTGGTATCTTAATATGTACATATATACTTATGTTATGCAGATAAATGCAGTCATTCTGTGTCTTCAGACAGAATTTTAAATCTTGCTTGTATTCACAAATAGGGTCGCCAAGTGTATGCTGACTTGGCAAAATCAGTCATTTCTGATGAAATGTTTCCATTAGATTGTGGTGTCTTTTACAAACCAGCTTCAACTCTCTGATTGTTTGATGGAATTTTAAGATTGAAAGCCTAGATTAACTTTCAGACATTTTCTTTTATGGAGCAGAGGCCTAGAAAATCTTTGTTCCGATTACTCAGAGACCACAAAATTCCAGTTTGTATGACAAGGATGAAAAATGGCCTTTTTGTCATCTAGTTCATCTGGGGAAGCTAAACCATTTTTCACACAGTCCTGCCCTGTTTCTCTTTTTTTCTTCCATATATGTATATGGGAGAAATTGTGTATATATATGTACATATATAATCCCAAATATATATGGATATAGTTATATAGATATAGATCTCTATAGATATATTTAATGTAGAAAATGAAAGCAACTCTTGATACAATTCCAGGACTAAAATTGATTAGATAAAAACGTTGCAATATTAAAATCAATAGACATGGAAAATAAAGTTATGTGAATATTGATTTAGAAAATAAATGTATGTGAACGTTGTCATATCTGATTGCAGGATTGGGAGTCATTGCCTAGGAATTTATTGAGCTTTTTGTTGCTTCAGGAGATGCTGCGCAGCCTTATACGTGGCGATATGGTCCAGACACTTCCGAGCTATGATCTTGGTCAGGGCAGCTGATGTGGGCAGTGGGGGATTGCTGAAGCTTCCAGAAGTACGAGGGACGAGGGAGAGGCTACCCATCCCAACTCCAAAAATAAATAAATAAATAAATAAATAAATAAATAAATATATATATATATATATATATATATATATATAGCTTTTTTGGGTCACACCCGGCAATGCTCAGGGGTTTCTCCTGGCTCTGCACTCAGAAATTACTCCTGGCGGCACTCAGGGGACCATATGGGATGCTGGGGATCGAACCCGGCCAGCATGGGCCAGCCACGTGCAAGGCAAACGCCCTACCCGCTGGACTATCTCTACGGCCCCCAAAATAAAAATATATAAACCAGAGTTCTCAGCCTCTGTGCTGGTACCTGAAATTATTCAGATTGGTGTCTCTGCAGAGAATATTCTTGAGTCGGTGGAGTAGCTTGGTGTATCTGTCATGGCGGGGATGGGTATTGCTGCCAGAGCTTTTGTTTGGCGAGAATTGGACCTGATGTCTCCCCAGGGTTTTCACTTACATTGCCGCCTTTTTATTGATAAAACCACACCACAGTTTTTAGCAGTCAGAACCTGTGATTCCATAAGGTAAGGCTCAGCAGCTTGGTGTGTATCTTCTGGGAGATTTAGTCATTTCTCTTATATTTGAGTGGACCCTATCGTGGTCACTGATGATATATAGCTCTAGCTTAACAGATCCATACCAAAGTATGCATTTTATATTTATGTGCTCTTGGGACTTTCATTGCAGTTCTCCTGGAAAAATGTCTTTTCTTGGAACACATTCTGGCTGCCTTGGCATCTGATAACTACTGCATACATAGCAAGGTGAAAAGGCTGACTTCACACTCTGTTAGGTTTTAAGAGCCAGAGTTAACGAAACATGGGCACAAACCTGCTTAGATTTTGTAATATGGAATGAAATTAGTATTTGTCAACCCTGGTATCGTCTTTCTTTGCATCCACCCCCAATGTGTGTGTGATCATCTCTTCTGTTTTCTTTCTGTTTCAAGAACATTAAAGGGTTCCCCCCGCTGTCAAAGATGTTGCTGAGGTTGGATGAAAGGGATTAACTTGAGCATCTTCCAAAGTCATGGGCAGTGAGGATTGTGTTGCTGAGCAAGCCTCAGGTTTGGTATCCATTCATCCAAAGAGATGTCGTGAAATGAGGAATTATCCATGGTGGTGGCTGTAATCAGACTTTGTATTTGTTGGTGTCCACAGTCCTCCAGTACAATCCATGCATTTTGTTGTTTTACTGAATCACTCTAAGCTAAAGTTATAAAGTTATTCATGATTGAGTTTCAGTAATAGGATGCTCCAATACCCACCCTCCAATGTCCCCAGTTTCTCTCCCTACCCCTACCCCACCCCAGTCTGCCCCTAATCTATGGCAGACAGTTTCTCTCTCTCTCTCTCTCTCTTTCTCTCTCTCTCTATCATTCTGGCCATTATAGTTTGCAATACAGATGCAAACTATAATGGCCATCACGTATATTCCTTTACCTACGGTTTGCATTCAATCCTTTTTCAGAGCAATCATTTCCAATAATCATTGTCATTGTCAGAGTTGTCCCTTCTCTATCCTAATTCCCCCTTCTCCTTGAGGCAGGCTTCCAACACTGGACCAGTCCTGCCAACCCCCTGTGTCTACTGTCCTTGGATATTAGTTTCCTACTATGTTTTTTTTTAAAATATCCCACAAATAAGTGCAGTCATTCTATGTCTGTCCCTCTCCTTCTGACCCATTTCACTCAGCATGATACTCTCTGTGTTCATGCATTTATAAGTGAATTTCATGACTTTGTTTTTCCTAGTGGCAGAGCCTATTCTTAACTATTTACTTTTGGTTGTCAGGCAGTGCTCAGGGAGGATCGGATCCCTCCTGATGATTCTCCATCAACTGAGTGGACCTTTCATTGCAGGGACCACAGGATGTGGTGCTGCTCAGGTGCTGAGGTCCCGGGATACTGGATCACCCCAGTGTTGCTCAGGGGACACTAGAGATGCACTTTGCAATTATTAGGGGTAATGTGGTTCCAGGAATTGACCCTGGGTTGGACTCATGCAAGGCATGCACCCACAAAGAGCTTGTTCTTACACATTAGCTTTTTAGTAAATATTGTTTGAGAACATGGTAGAGGCCTAATATACATGTTTATTTATATATCATTTTATGAATTTTAGAATTATATATAACTTTACATAAAATTATATCTATAAAGTATTTAGATATAACATACATTTTATAGATATAATTATATCTAATTTTATAGAGATATATTTATTTCTATGTAAGTAACTTTATTGATATCAATTGAAGAATCAGACTTGGCTGGAATATTATACATAAATATATAACAGATGGCATATTATATCAGCTGGCATATTATATATAAATATATAACAGATGTTGATTTCTGTTTAGACTGTATACATGATTCTTATAGAATCACTCAGGATAGTAATAATACGTATTAACATATATTATTCCTTATAGAATCCTGAGTGAGGATGGTCCTGTTATCTATTCTCTGATCTTCCTTATTTTGATCTACCTTGATTATTCCCCTAACATGTAACCAAACATACTTGCTCCTAACCATACCATATCATTCATTCATTCATTCAAATTTTGAGGCTTCAGATGCTATGGTTCTCATAGCTGCCTTCTTGAAGGTATTCTTCCAGGTAAGCAGATCATTACATTGCAATTCTGGAAGCAATGGTCGCTGGACCTAGTGGTGCTGTGGGAGCAGAAGCAAAGAAAACTCCCTGGAGGAGATGACTTTTAAGCTGAGGTCAGAGGACTGAGCAAGAGGATAGGGAAAACTGGGAAGGTCAGATGCAGGGACATTATCTGAGTGACTGTCCAAATTGTCCAAGTGAAATGAGGCCAAGTCTGAATTATGGTAGGTTTCGAGAATTGAAGCAATCTTGACTTAAAGGCAGACTTAGGCAGTAATATAGATAGGCCAGGAGATCACTTCTGTTTAATGGGGTAGGAGAGGGAAGTGTAGTTGTAGAGTGAACAGTTGTGGTGGTTAAAGGTGGTCTGTCCTTAGTTAAAAGTTCTGTGAGATCAAGACAGACAGTGTGTTCTGCTTGAGACAAAATTGTCGCAGCCTGTGCTTTACCTGCCTGAGCATTCCAGTTGGCATTGAGCTATGTGCCTGGGAATGCTGGGGTGACTCCTGGAAGGAAGACTCCAAATAGCGCGTCATCAACTGGTCTTTGGAGTCATAGGAATAAGAGATAACCCTTGACAGAGTACATGGCATTGAAGAAAGTTGGCCTGGCTGGCCACAGAAGGTACCATTTTTGAATGGCAGGGTCCCTCAGCGCAAAAGAAGACATAATCAGAAAAGGAAAGACCACCAAGAGAATGTGGTGCCAGAGAATGAAGACCAAAGCAGAAAGTAGGGGCTGGAGAGCTAGTAAAGGAGTTGAGACCTTTGCAGACCCAGTTCAATCCCAGGCACCACATGTGATCCCCTAGCACCATCTGGAGTGACCCCTGAGCACAGATCCGGGAGTAATTCCTGAGCACAGCTAGTGTGACTCAAACTCTTCCATTCCCCCAATAAATAATTATTTTTTTTAAAGTTTTACCACTGTGATATATACAATTACAAAGATGTTCATGCTTGGATTTCAGTCTTACAGTGTTCCAGCACCCATCCCTCCACCAGTGCCCATTTCCCACCACCAATGTCCCCCTGATTCCCTCCACTTTCCCCCAGCCTTCTTGTCAGAACTCCACCCAGCAGAAGAGCCTATCACAGCCATGATAATCGAGACCCACCCTGCAGCAGTCTTTTTTCAAATCTGGCCCAGGTATGCTGATCTAGAGACTCACAGACATGGGGCAGAGCTGTTACCGCTCTCGCTGTGCCCAGGCTCACGAGGCACCTGGGAGGGATGGCAGGTTCTAGCCCTGGCCCGCCACCCCAGCAGAGTCTCACAAGTGCCAGACGACCCCCACCCCCACTCCATGAGGGCCGCCATTTTCCACATCCGACCTCCCTCTTGTCAGAACTACACCCAGCAGAAGAGCCTAGCACAGCCCGGCTCGCGTGGCTGCTAGTGGCTGCGTGGTTCATCAATAAATGCTGGAGATCAGAGGTGACTACAAGAGTATGCCACCTGCACGGCAGAGCCTGGCAAGCTACCCGTGTCATATTTGATATGCCAAATGCCAGTAATAATTATAAACCTCATTCCCATGACCTGATGGAATGGTTTGAGGCTCTTTATGTTCCTGAAGGAAGCAGATACCCTTGGGCTCTACTAGCATGAGACAGGACATATGGAGATGTTACTGGTGCCCGCCGAGCAAAGCGATGATGAACGGGAAGACAGTGATACAGAGCCAAAGATAGCTTTCTTCCAGGGGCCAGGCAGAATCCTGTATATTCCTATCTCAAACATCCCTGGGTACACTAATTACTAACTAGGTCTTGGGTCTCTCGTGGCTCTCCTTTGTTAGAATGTGGCAGTTAGTCTATCTGGCCCCACAAGAGCTCTGTTTTATAGTAGCTAAACGTTGATGCATTTTACCTTCAACTTTAACTAAATTAAAATCAATTCTGTTCTGAGATTTTTAAGAATTTCACAACATACTCTGAGATAATTGGTCACACCCTGGGGTATTGCATAAGAAAATAGAGAGAGCCCTCTATTTGGAGGGAGTTTGGAGTTTTTGTTTTCCCCAGAGATGTGATTCACAGTCGAATCTTAAATATAAGGTGTATTATTGGTGACAGGAAAGTGCCTATTGCTAAGAACAGTACATTCTTAGGAATGATCAAATTGTTCCTTCAAAGAACTGGGAAAGGTATCTGATTCAAATTAATTTTTTTCAATTGACTACGCTTGTAAGAAATCGAGATTGCACTGTATAATAACATTGCATAGGTTTCAGGTATGCCTCTGGATAAATCCACATTCTGCATATTCTATGTTAAGTTATCTACTAAAACACCAGCTTTCTACCCTTCTCCTTTCAACTGAACCCTTTATTTGATTCTTTCACCCCTCTCTGCCTCCTTCCTCCTGGTAACCACCTGTTCAATCGCACTGTTTAAAAGTTTATTTTGCTTTCATGAGTCTCTTTGTTTGGCAGATGAGCCACAGAGGAGTGAAATCAGACCTGGTTTGCATGTCAGGTTTTTCTGATTGTTTGTTTAGGAGACAACGTAGGTTGTTGGGGAAAGTGGTGGCTTGGGAGCCCGTCTAACTCTCTCGTTAAATATCCTTATTTAACCTTGCCACTTTACCCATGGGGAAAACATTGAGGATATTTCTATGTACTCCCTCCTTAGAGATATGAAACCACCAAATGCTGTGTGCGGATATATTTTTAATAAGAAAGATGACACCATAGTCTCGGAGTACTGTTGATTCATGCTGGTTGCTGATTGCTGTATGTTTCCCGATCAGTGCTACTGCTTCGAATGTGTCTGTCTAAGAATTTAAAACTAATCAATGAGGAGATTTATAAACATTTTAGGTATTGGTATCACCTCTTTCAAGCTCAGTCATCCACCCAAATCTCATTTGGGATGGGCTAATTACATATTTACAATTTAAGATATATTGACACTTAGGCTTCAGAAGAAAGACTGTATATTTGGAAGACCATTGGT
Organism: Cryptotis parvus; assembly: GCA_021461705.1. Classification (NCBI taxonomy): domain Eukaryota; kingdom Metazoa; phylum Chordata; class Mammalia; order Eulipotyphla; family Soricidae; genus Cryptotis; species Cryptotis parvus. The sequence continues at coordinate 19,765 of JAJIBD010009715.1, forward strand.
GTTCTTACTTTTTCTTGGTAGGGGTTTCCATCATTTGCATTCTTTCCACTCAAGGATGTGGAGGAAAATTGTTCAACTCTAATTAGTACCTTTGAGCTTTTCTCCTTGCTACTCTGTTGGGTAAACAGCTTGGTGGAAACAAAGAGACGGTGATACCTAGCATACATTTAACATTTTATGACGCATAGGCTGGTGTTGGTATGAAGGTAGCACTGGGTTTGTAGACGAGTTTGAGACACAATTAGGCAACTCGGCCATCGTGCTGTTTGGAATGACTGAGGGGAAACTTCCTCTCCTAAATGTCTGGCTTTAGAGCCAGTTTTTCTCCGTCTAAGATGGAGTAACTTCTCCTTAATGTGATTATATCTGCACACTTAATTCATCAGATAAAGCACTCACTTTTTTCTAGTAATTGCTTGAAAATTTTAGTTCAGTGGTCAGTTAATACATAGGCCCAAAGTCAGTAAGACATCAGTCAATGTACTCAACTGATAGGATTGTGCAAACTGGAATGCATAATTTGCCAGTTGACTTCCCTATTTGATTAAAAAAATTAAGCAGATTTATAGTGTCTAGTGCTGCTAAGAGCAAAGGACACATTCTCAGAAACTTTTCTGTGCTTTGGGGGCAAAAAAGTTCCTACTTTTAGAGAAAATAATCTGGTCTTATCTATCTATCTGTCTGTCTGTCTGTCTATCTATCTATCTATCTATCTATCTATCTATCTATCATCTGTCTGTCTATCTATCTGTCTGTCTCTCTGTCTGTCTAACTATCTATCTATCTATCTATCTATCTATCTATCTATCTATCTATCTATCTATCTATCTATCTATCTATCTATCTATCTATCTATCTATCTATCTATCTATCTATCTATCTATCTATCATCTGTCTGTCTGTCTATCTGTCTGTCTCTCTGTCTGTCTATCTATCTATCTATCTATCTATCTATCTATCTATCTATCTATCTATCTATCTATCTATCTATCTATCTATCTATCTATTTTTTTGCTTTTTTGGGTCACACCCAGCAATGCTCAGGGGTTTCTCCTGGAATTACTCCTGGCGGTGCTTGGGGGACCATATGGGACCATATTGAAACTGGGCCAGCATGGGCCGGCTGTGTGCAAGGCAAATGCCCTACCCACTGGGCTATCGCTCTGGCCCCTGGTCTTGTTTATTAAAGTGATACAAGTGATACAAGATTTATTAAAATTAAAAATTAAAATCATAGGGCCCAACTTCTGGGAATTCATCTTGTAGCAAGAAAAGGATAAGTGTGTATTCGCCTTTTATTTGTTCATAATGATACTCTTTGCAATGGCAAAACACCTGAAAACCACTTGGGGAATGCTTGAATAAACTGATGTCACATATGTGATAATGGAATTTTGGGAGACTGATAACTAGCACCTATTTTTCCTCCACAATGTGGAATCAACTTTGAAATTAGACCCGAAGATGGAAGGACATAAAGATAATCCTCCTTGTCATTCTTTATCTTTAAAATTTTTTAGATGCAAAGGTTTTTTTTTAATAATCAATACCTTGATTTGTCAAATGGAAAATGGAGGTTGCTGTAGATGGCTAGATGGGGGACAAACTTGTAACATCTTCACGGATGTTAGCATCATACCAAAATACTGTTAAATTCTGAGTTTCAATACACGTAAATACTATGAGAACTTGGTTATGAGGTATGCCTTAGTAGGATGTTTCCTGCTTGTTTTTTTCTTATTTATTTATTTGGTGGGTGGGGGAAGCTAGTCTAGAGGCATTCAGAACTTACTCCTGGCTCTGTGCTCAGGGGTCATTTCTGGTGGTACTTGGGGAACCCTATTTGGTATCACAAATTGGCCCCCAAACTTTGCAGTTCCATGCAATGGCATGTTCCTCCTGCTCCTATGCAGCCCAGGTTTCTTACTCAGACCTTATTCTTCTATGGGCCAGGACCTCCCTCATTCCTTATTTTTCTTCCTTCCCCCAGTCCAGGCTTTTGGGGACAGCAGGAAGGTGACTGGACCCGAGTGCTGGCCCCTGCACTCATACACCACAGCATGGGGCTCTGACAGAGACACCGGGAGTCTTTGGGTTCCATGATCCTCCCCTGGGAGATGAGGTGTTGGGATCCCATGAGCAGGTTGAAACTGAACGAATCCTTGGGTAGAGACTCTGCTGTGGACTCTCAGCCAGAGTCTTGGTTTATTTACCAGAAGGGCAAGTTTTGGGAAAACATTTGTTTCTATCACTTCATTTCTGTCACTGTATCACTGTCTTCCCATTCATCGCCGATTTACTTGAGCGGGCACCAGTAACATCTCCATATGACCTGTCTCATGCAAGTAGAGCCCAAGGGCACCTGCTTGCTCCAGGAACATAAAGAGCCTCAAGAGACAGACATGGGGCAGAGCTGCTACTGGCTCCCTCACTGAGCCCAGCTGCTCATGAAGTGCCCTGGAGGGATGGCAGGTTCTAGCCCTGGCCCACCAACTCAGCAGAGCCTCACAACAAGCCAGACGACCCCCCCACTCCATGAGGACCTCCATTTTCCACATCTGGACTTCCCCTCATCAGAACTCCACCCAGCCTATCACTTCATTTACTCATCTGTAAAAGGAATGTCTCAAAGCACCTTAAAGAATTGTGAGTGTAAAACTTGCTGTACAGTGGTTGGAGAAATAGGATAATGGGCAGGGGCTTGCCTGAAATGCAGTTGCTCATGTTCAATTTCTGGTACCACAGAGGCTTCCAGGAGTGATCCTTGAGCACAGATGGGTGAGGCCCCTAAACAAAAAAAAAAAAAATTGCTGTTTAGCCAAAACGACTTAGAGTAGCTCCTGCTTGGCAAAAGATTAAACACATGCAATGCCAGCGGTTATTATTATTATTATTGCTAATAATAATAATAATAATAATAATAATAATAATGATGATGATGATGATGATGAGGCTTGGAATATCACGCCTCACTCAAGTGAGAGAAGTAATCTGGAGTTCTGACCTTCTTTGCTATTCCAGAATCAGGGATACTGTCTCGCTTGCCAAGGCATTGAAAATCAGATGGGCTGGACATGTAATGCGATTTGGAGACAACCGCTGGACTAGGAGCCGTTACCGACTGGATCCCACGGATGTCAAAAGATCACATGGCCACCCACCTACAAGATGGTCAGACTTCCTTGTCAAGACCCTGAAGGAACGGTTTGAGGCTCTTCATATTCCTCAATCAACCAGATGCCATTGGGCTACATTCGCACGTGATAGGGTCCTATGGAAATGTTAGTGTCGCCCCGCTCGAGCAAATCGATGAATAATGGGATTCAAGTGATCAAGTGAATATTAGTTACATAAATGTGACTGATAAACACTGGGGAAATTGTGTCTCCAGTGGAGAAGGTGGCAGCCTGTTTGTGGATGGGTATTTGGGACCTCCTCAAATGTACTACTCTGAGTTGTGATAGTCTCACCTGCTCACTGGGCTGAGGGTTTTAGAGAGTGCAAAGTAAACTGGAGGCAGATTCTCCCAAATTTCCCTCACATGTCATGATTTTTTTTTTTTTTGGTTAAAGAGACAGCACGATCATGTTCCCACTTGGCATCTATCCACTGAAATTAGTTTTCCAAAGATTTTCATTCTAAACCATAACTGATATATGTGACTTATCACTTTCCACTCACAGAATCAGGTAGCCATATCTAATATGTGACTTAACTCTGTCTGGATGTTTTGAGAGGCCTCTTCTGGATGTTCGCAGAATGGAACTGGGTGGCTTACTCTTTCCAGTTTTATTTTGGGCCGCATCTGGCAGTTCCTACGGGCTTACTCCTGGCTCTGTGCTCAGGGATCACTCCTGGTGGGACTCAGGGGACCATATGAAGTCCCATATGGTCTGTGCCAAACACAAAAAGGCCTGTGTTTGGCAACAGGTTTTTAAAGAGGTTATTATTACTTTAGTTTGGTTTGGGGGGGCTTCACTTTGGTGGTACTCACGGGCTATTCCTGGCTCTGTGCTCAGGAACAACCCCTGGTAGTACTTGAGGGACTGGCCATGTGTATAGCACGGGAGATATGAAGCACTGACCGCATGGTAGGCAAATGCTTTTACGTCTATACTGTCTCTTTCTAGCCCCTGTACATGGCTATTTTGTGATTTGATTTCCTCATCTATAAACTGAGACATGGGGCAGAGCTGCTACTGGCTCTCCCTGTGCTCAGCTGTTCATGAGGCACCCGGGAGGGATGGCGAGTTCTAGCAGTGGCCTGCCACCCCCGCAGAGCCTTGCAAGAAGCCAGAAGAACCTCGACACCATGAGGGCCGCCATTTTCCACATCTGGACTCCCCTCTCTCCAGAGCTCCACCCAGCAGAAGACCCAATCACAGCCCAGCTCGCCAAGACCCACCCTGTAGCAGTTTTTTTTTCCAGCCCAGCACAGGTATGCTGACCCAGAGACTCACAGACATGGGGGCAGAGCTGCTACTGGCTCTCCCTGCCCAGCTGTTCACAAGGCACCCGGGAGAGATGGCAGGTTCTAGCCCTGGCCTGCCACCCCAGCAGAGCCTCGCAAGAAGCCAGAGGAACCCCTACACCATGAGGGCCACCATAAACTGAGAGTTAGCTATTCCTTAAAGTTGTGGTAATCACTTATGGAATCATGGGTGATTGTCCAATACCTTATGATAGTGAACATGCAGTAAGTGGCATTTGTTATCTTGAAACAAAATCGCAATTAGAAGTTTGTTTGCTTGTACATTATGTACACTGACAAACAACCTTAGATAATATTTGCTTCTCTAAGACCTTGGAACAAATGAGTTAGAGACCAGCTTTCCCAAACTGGCTCACAACAGATTTAAAATCCTTTCTTGCTGACATTCCAAGAAGTTTGGAGTGAAAGTACAACAAGGGTCTCTTTGAAATAAACCTTGACAGCTGAAAAGCACAGTACAAACCCCTTTTGTTTCGTGCCACAGAAGGGAATAGCATTTTTACAGTCTTCCTCAGCCACATTTATTGGTGGGGGCATTGCAGAAAGAGTAGAATGCGGGCCCAGCTTGTCTTTAAATAAGGAATTGTTTAATTAGATTTGTTTTATCTTGGAGCATATAAGGCAGTGCTGCAGAGAAAAACATTCCAGGCCTGGACGCCTGCCTACCTCCTTGGTGAGCCACTGGGAAGCCACTGAGTGAAGGGAAACACTTTTGGACCATTCATATTTGCTGTTGTCTAAAAATAGCCAGCTGGCATTTCTTCATTAGGAGGAAGGCCCTGCTTTCTGCTGCTGGGAAAGGTCTTTTTGGTTGGTGGGAAGCTTTGTCAGGCTTTGGAACCGAAATCCCCATATCCCATTAGGGGTCCACGAGAGCAGAAAGATAGACGAAGTTACGTCTGAAAACCATCGCCCTGATGTGAATATGCTTTGGTGAAGGAAGGTAAATCTTTGGGCACACATTTCATTGCCTGGTGGTGTCTTTGATGTCTTGTGTTGCTGTATCCAAGTTATTCCACGCTTGCCTGTGTGACAGATCTCACCCCACATCTCTGCACTTCTGTTTACTCATACCAAAGGCCCACAAAGTACCTTGATTTTGCAGTTTTGCTCACTCCCAGGATGCTACCTGGGAGTGAGCAACACTCTTTGCTGCTGTTGGGAGTGAGCAGGTGACAGGCCAACCTGACTTTGTACTCATCCCTTTTCCATGAGAAGGTTGTATTGAGTAAAGTTGTAGGTGATTTCATTCTCATTGGTCCTTCATGTTGCCTGGTGCTGCCTAGAGAGAGCATTTTTCTTTAAGATGATTTTTCTTTTTGTACTGTGGTGTTTGTATTTCTCTCTGTGAAATAAACATGGGGCAGACTACCTTTTAGATCCATCGTGTTGTTGCAATGGCTAGATTTTATAAGATGAAATTTTTTACAGATTTGATAAGATGAAATTTTTTTACTCCTTGGCTCTTTCCAAGGAGTTATGCCTAACTTCTTCAGAAATAAGTTTGCAGCAGATGTTAATAAGTGCAGGCCTGCAAATGGAAATATGCAGAATTAAATATGGATCGTGTGTGTGTATGAGAAAGAGAGAGAGAGAGAGAGAGAGAGAGAGAGAGAGAGAGAATTGAGTTGGACATTAGCCATAAGCATTATACTTTCTTGGAGTGCCTTGATGGTAGGTGTGGAGAATGTACAGGAAATTCCAAATGGTACTTAGAATTACAAATTGCACAATAAGTATGTCAGGATTCCCTATGTCCTGATATCACAGATAATCTAATTTTTAAGTTCTCTGTGCTGTTTTCCATAAACTAATATTGTTTTCAACAATTTTAAATATTGATAGTTAGCTCAAAGGACTGAGCAGGTATTGCATGTGGGAGTCCAGGATTCAGTCCCCAGCACTGTATGGTTTCTGGAGCACTTCAGACAGTGAGTCCCACTTGGCACTGCCAGGTGTGGCCTAAAAACTCAGACTCAAACAAAGCAAAATAATAAACCTTCAACAGTTGTGAATATGCAGTTTACAAAATGTTTTCTATCTTATAGTTACTTTTATAGTTACTTGATAATGTCTATTTTAATCGAAACTATATTGAATGGGTTCACCACTGCCGATTATCCCCCTTCATCCTTTTAGGTTATTTTCTGGCTTGATGTTGTCTTGTCATAGCACTTCAGCATCTTTTCTTTTTATCATCCAGTGATTAAATATGTAAAAACAGAGCAGTCCAAAGTTAGATTTAGAGCAAGCACGGCCATGTTACTTTGGAAAAGGATGGTAGTCCGAGGTGCACCCTTTCAATGTTTTACGTATCTTTACTAATTGTTGACTTTGGAGGTGCTCAGGGCTTACTCCTAGTTCTGTTCTCAGGAATCCCTCCTGGCAGGGCTCAGGGGACCATATGCAGTGTGGGGATAGAACCCCGGTGAGGGTAAGCCCCTTACCCCTGTGCTGTGCACATTTATATAGTGTAATAATGATGAGTTATAAAAAAATCATAGCCACAGCTATAGATATGCAAAAGAAAAGAAATTTACTTTTCTTTGAGTATTCCTCACTAGAGTTTAGCTTTTAGGCTAAATGATCAGATTTAGTCCCCCATTTTTTCTTTAAGACTGGTTACAGAAATGGTGTGTCTACCTCCATGCCTGGGAATAAGATAAATCCCAAGGGGTCTGTGAACCCCTATAGTCTTTCTTTTTTTAAGTATTTTATTATACCACCGTGAGATATACAAATAAAAAGATATACAATTAAAAAGTTCATGTTTGGGTTTTGGTCATACAGTGTTTCAGCACCCGTCCCTCCACCAGTGCCCATCTCCATACAAATAAAAAGATATACAATTAAAGAGTTCATGTTTGGGTTTTGGTCATACAGTGTTTCAGCACCCGTCCCTCCACCAGTGCCCATCTCCCACCACCAACATCCCCCGGTTCCCTCCCCCTTCCCCAGCCCTGCTCCATGGCAGGTTCTTTATTTCTTTGCCTTTCTCTCTCTTTCTCTTTTCCTTCCCTTCTAGACTATGGATTACAGAACATACATTAAAAGGTTGTCATGTGAATCCTTTTGCCTCTATTTCATGCTCAGTTCTAGGTTGGCATTAGTACCCTCGACTATTATTAGCACCCTGTTCCATTTTCTGTCTTTCCTAAACTCTGACTCCCACACGTTTGTGATAATTTCCACCTTTGACAAGACCTCCCGATATATGCTTCACTTGACCTTGGATATTGGTGTCATAATATGTACATATATATTTATGCCATGCAAATAAATGCAGTCATTCTGTATCTATCTCTCTCCTTCTGGCTAATTTCACTCAACATAATCTTCTCCATGTCCATCCATTTATAGGCAAATTTTATAACTTCATTTTTCCTAACAGCTGCATAGTATTCCATTGTGTAGATGTACCAAAGCTTCTTTATCCAGTCATCGATTTTCGGGCACTCTGGTTGCTTCCAGATTCTGGCTATTGTGAATAATGCTGCTATGAACATAAAAGTAGGGATGGTGTTTCCGCTGCGTATTTTTGGTTTCCCAGAGTAGATTCCCAGGAGTGGTATGGCTGGGTCAAATGGGAGTTCAATTTCTAGTCTTTGGAGGAAAGTCCATATTGTTTTCCAGAAAGGCTGTACCAGCCGGCATTCCCAACAATGGATGAGTGTCCCCTTTCCCCACATCCACGCCAGCACTTGTTGTTCTTGCTCTTTTGAATATGTGCCAGTCTCTGTGGTGTAAAGTGGTATCTCATTGTTGTTTTGATTTGCATCTCTCTGATGATTAGTGATGATGAGCATTTTTTCATATGTTTTTGGCCATTCGAATTTCTTCCCTTGCTGAAGTTTCTGTTCATTTCTTCTCCCCATTTTTTGATGGGGTTGTTTGTTTTCTTCTTGTAAAGTTCTACCAGTGCCTGATATATCCTGGATATTAACCCCTTATCAGATGGGTATTGGGTGAATATTCTTTCCCATTCTGTGGACTGCTTTTGTATCTTAGTCACTGTTTCTTTTGAGGTGCAGATGCTTTTTAGTTTCATGTAGTCCCATATGTTTATCTTTTCTTCTAGTTGCTTTGAACCCCTATAGTCTTAACGAGGGCTTCCGCTGCCTGTACCACTGGGCTCTGGCTGGCCTCAGCTCCGTGGGAATTGCTCCATAGAGTTGCAGCCTCCTAGGTCTGTGTGCTCTGCAGCCCCTTCCTGGTCTGGGTGTTGTTCAACCCTCAACATGCTTCTTAGGATAGCGGCCATCTTTTCAGACCTGCTGGTCTAGTTGCTGTTCTCCGACCGGCCCAGGGCCTGTGGCTCCCTGCTCCTGCTTCCGTGTGCTCCTGGGCTCCTGGAATAGGCACTTTTCTTGCCCCTGGCTGCAGTGGGAGAAACCGTGCAGCCATGGCACATGTCCAGATCTTCAGCTTTGCTCTTGCTCTGCAAAAACCAGTGTTTGGAATTAAAAATCGAAAAACAAAATAACCTTTGCCAAATGTCTGGAGATGACTTGCTGTTCAATTTCGTCCCTCTTTAGGTTTATAAAGCTTCACTCAGGAGACCCAGGAATGGGCTGCTCTCAGCTGTTTTGCCTCTTCTGCAGGAGAAAGGGCACATGGAAAACTCTGGCAGCAAAGAGATTCAGACAGGGGCAGCAGGGAGGAGGCGGGGAAACTAATGCTTAACAGTAGTTACTGTGTATTGAGTCCAGTCAATGCCTAGCTTGTAAAAATGTTATCCTTGTAGAGGTAGGAAAATATTAGTAGCAAGTATTTAGAAAAAAAAGTATTTAGCCAGGCCCTTTTGGATCAATCTTGTAAAAACTTTTTTTTTTTTTATTTCAGTGGGGAGTGAGTGGATGGAGGAATAAGGAGGTGAACTGGATGTAATATAAGGACCATGAATCGAGTGTCTGGGATGCTTCAGGGGTGGCGAGGTGAAATGAGTTTGCTCATCAAAACCACTCATGTTAGCATGATTGTGAACATGCAACCCAATATAATGGCTTTTAAAAATTATTTTGCCAATGGGATAGGGGTGGGTGGTGGGTAGAAGGTTATTGGTGGTATAATTGTAAACATGTAACCCAATATAATGGCTTTTAAAAATTATTTTGCCAATGGGATACGGTGGATGGTGGGTGGGAGGTTATTGGCGGAGGGACTCTGACATGGGTGTTGGGCGTGGAGTTAGAACACAGTCTGCCTGCAATGCTATTAACAGCAATTATCAATCACAGAGCCTAAATAAAAACGGGACCAACCAAAACAATCCCTAACACTCAATCCCAATCTTGGTGACCTCTGTGGTGGTTAAGAAAAAAGAATGGGTAGAGGGGTTTTCTTGGTGGTGGATGATTCTGAAACTCTGGTGGTAGGAGTGACAAATCCTATACACATATCGAGGTGTTCAGGTACACGCTGTCCCACCATTTAATGTTCCGTCATTTGTGTGCAAGCATACGCATTTCCCCACATTTTGGCCAACACGTATTACTCTTACTTACAAAAACAAAAACAAAAACAATAGTCATCCTAAAGGGCATGGTGTGGTATCTCATTGTGTTTCAGATAGTGCCTTTTACCATGTCCATCTGGAAATTGCAGGAGCAATTCTGCCCTAGCTCTCCTGCTACAACTAAGTGGTGCTGTGCGTTTCTGCTCTGGGAACAGTTCACCATGGAGCATTAGGGCTAGCCATTCACGGCTTCCTCCTGGGAAGAGGGTGTGGGGAGGGCTGTGTTTGCATGGAAGGAGAAAGCTTTTTAATTTCTTCCCAAGTCTTAATTCATGATGAGGTTAGTGGCATATACCCTTAGAATTAAGAACTGTTGGAGCCCAAAGAAAGTGAGGGACCAGTTTGCTCAAAGCACACATTTTGCCCCCAAAGAGGTGGCTGGGGATTGAGACCCAGATGATGTAGGTCTCTTCTTGGTGACACTACCTTGCTCTCTGTCTCTGGTATCTGGCATGTAGAGTTGTGGAATTATTAGTGAAAGATAAATTCAGACCACTCAGGTGATGTGTCAGAACAAACACATCCAGTTGGTTAGTAACTGTAGCAGCTGCTTGCTTTTGTGACCATTTCTGGTTCAATACATGAGGGGAGCGTGATCTCTATTGGGCCTGCTCGTGGGAATTGCCCAAAGACTCTGCAAAGGGCTGGCTTCTGGTCATTTGAACAAAATAACATGTCTAGGATCCTGGCAGTCATTTGGGTTGTTTGTAAAGCCCTCGGTGTCTCGCTTGGCACCATGCCTGCTGGGGTGTGTGGGCTGCTCCCAGCTCAGTGCTCCGGGGACCCATGTGGTGCTGGTTCCCCAGTACACAAAACAGGTTCACCAGCCCTTTGAACTACCTCCAATTTTAGAGATATTGGAGTTCATAATTTTTAACCTATTTAAATAATTTTTGGACCACTCTGGGGTGAAACTCAAAGCTTTTTGTCACTTACATTGGATCTAAAGGGCAAGTAATAGGAGAAATTCATGCTGTGTTTGTGTTCTGAAAAAGGGTTATGCCCTTTTTTGCCTTTCTATCCCAGTGACTCTCAAAACGATCACTATCACTTTGTGAGGGCAGGTTAAAACAGCTTGTTAGGTTTACCCTAAAATATATGCAAGAATCGAGGCGGTCTGGAATAAAATTTTGTTTTCTCATGGTCTGCATTTTTTGTGGGTGGGGCTTGAGCCACAACCAGTGGGACTCTGGACTGATTCCTGACTCTGTGCTCAGGAGGAATCCCTACTGGTACTTGCGTGTGTGTGTGTGGGGGGGGGGGAACAGATGGACCATATATAGTAACAGGGATTGAACAGAATTAGTCGAGTGCTTTCTGACCCTAAAGTATTATTTGCTACGAATTATATGGAATGCACAGTATTCTTACTTGTCCCTCTCCTGTTCCCCTCCAGATAACAGCTCAGTGAAGCACTTCTCACTAGCTGAGCACTAAAGCATCTCACTCACAGCCTCAATTTTGTAGCATGAATCACGACCCAGACTCTGGAGGCTTTATTCACATACTTGTAGTGCCCACTACTTTTCAGCTGTGTGCCTTCTATAGGGGACATAGCTGCATTCTGGGTAATCAAAAGTTTAAACTTCTTTTGCAGTTTTAGTGCATGGTAAACCACTTAATCTCTTTGGGCTTTTCTTTTCAGTCAGCTGACTTTTCCTGAGGGTGCAAGGAATGGTATCAATATCTAGGTACCTATTTGTATTGGTTTGTGTGTAGTTATTTGTTTGGTGACCACAGCCAGTGGTGCTCAAGGACTCTTCCCAGCTTGGTGCTCAGGGATCATTCCTGAAAGTGCTCGGGGACTATGTGATGCTGGGAATCAAAGCCAGGCCTCTTTTACACAAAACATGTGCTCCAGCCCATTGAGCTATTTCTCTCCACTGCTCATCATAAATATAAAATGTATAATATATATATATATATATATATATTTGGGAGTCACACCCGACGCTCAGGGGTTACTCCTGGCTCTGCACTCAGGAATTACTCCTGGAGGCGTTCAGGGACCATATGGGATGCCGGGAATCGAACCGGGTTGGCTGCATGCAAGGCAAACATCCTTCCCACTGTGCTATCACTCCGTGCCCATGTATATATAGGATTGGTGTTGAGTATTATATGCCCCCAAACTTAACTATCAACAACTTATTAACACAGTTCTTTAATTTGAAAATATAAAAAAAAAGAAATTGTGAGATTTGTACTCATAATTTTACAAAGTTGTTGATAGTTAAATTTGGGGGCATATAATATTTCAACACCAATCCTACCACCAGTGTCAATTTTCCATGACGAATATTCCCATATATACATATATATAAGTGTTCCCATATATGTATGTGTATATATATGTATATATATATATACATATATACATATGTAATGTCTTAAACAGAATGAGCACAGAAATTTTTATGAGGAAGTTGGGTGCTTACCTTGCCTGTTCGGCATCGAAGGCTCAATGTATGGCTGTTTTGTTTCTTTGTTTTTGCTTGTTTTTGTTTTTGGTTCACACTCAAAGTTGCTCAGGGCTCTGTGCTTAGAGATCACTCCTGGTGGGGTTTGGGGGACCATATGGGGCCCCACTGATAGAACCTGTTTGTCTGCATGCGCAGCAAGTGCTCTACCTGCAGTACTATTGCTCTGGACCCATGTTTGTGGGTTTTTTTGAACTGCGCTCAGTGATATTCAGGGGTTACTCCTGGCTCTGCACTAGGAATTATTCCTGGCAGGGCTTGGGGACCTTATGGGATACAAGAGATTGGAGTTGGGTTGGCTGCATGCAAGGCAAACTCCTGACCAGCCACTACTATGTTTCGAGCTCTGTATTTTTCATGGTCACACATCACATTAGAGCAGTAATCTCAATTGGTGTTGCTTTGAAGTGAGCAAATTAGGGTCAGATCACAGCTGATGGTTTTTCTGAATTGACATCTTATTTTTTAGCTACCAAGTGAGAGAACTGAAGTCTTTCATTGCACTTGATTTCATTGCACTTTCCTTGCTTCTAGAACACATTATAGTTCACCCTCCAGTATAATGCTGGAGGGTGGGGAGATAGCACAGCCATAAGGTTTTTGCCTTGCCTGTAACTGACTCTAGTCACCCCTGGGCACTCCCGAGTGGTTCAAAAAACAAGAACAAAAAGATAGTGTGAGAGCAGGAGGTGTGTAGGAAAACCGCACAGACTGACAACACAGTCAACAAAGGACTTAAAAATGTCCTGGTGTTTAGGTCTTGGCTAGTCTTAAAGGGGAGAAAGACATTATCGGGTACCTCACTTCTTATAACATGCAAGGATGCCTCTGGAGCCTTTGATAAACCAGCACTCCACCAGCAAGAAAAATCCCAGAGCCAGGTTGGGAATGCACCTTGATGTGGAGAGCGGAAAAAAATAGTGAAGATCAATCCACATATAGGCAAAACAGAAAAGGGTTTCAGTCTCTCTCTTTTCTCCCCCCTGTAGGTGAACTTTGTGGCTTGCCAGCTCTTTGCCTTGCTGGCTGCCTTCTGGTTTCGCCTTTACTTAAACCCTGGTAAAAGCAGTCCCGAGGTCCGACACGCGTTTGCCACTGTGTTTGGCATCTATTTTGTCATCTTTTGTTTCGGCTGGTGAGTACAAACCTGATAATTTCTTTTTTTATGTTTTCAAATTAAAGGACTGCGTTTACAAAGTTGTTGATAGTTAAGTTTGGGGGCATATAATATTTCAACACCAATCCTACCATCAGTGTCAACTTCCAACTACGGGTGTTCCCAGATCCCCTCCCTACCCTGTCCCTACCTGTCAACTTAACAGGCACATTGCAAAGTTTCAGTGGTTGCAGCTTAGATCTCAGGTTTCTAGTGTTGTTGAGTTTGTGTTTTGGGTCTAAGGCTCTACCACTCACTCATATCACCTGTATAGCCGTGATGTCTGTTCACCCTCAATTCCCTGAAGCTCATACATTTTTCTGTAAATTCCTATTTTAATCATCTGAGTGAGTTGAGGCCTCACTTGTCCTATTTTCCAGCACTAAGGAAAGAAGTCCAGGCTTTACGGTTAGAGTAAACTAGTGGCCATGTGGTAGCAATCCCCTTTGCCTGAGGGAAACTGGGATCAGTAACTAAACAGAGATGCTGATTTTCACCTGGGTGTGAACTAATCCAGGGGAGGCACCTTTCTTCACTGTTGGCAATAATGGTGTTTCTCTTGCATTTAATTTGTGTTCACACATTAATGCTCCTTGCTAGACTGGGTGTTGGTCCTATAATAGGGAGAACAGTAGCTTAATACAACAGAGAGCTTGGAATTGAGGCTTTCTTCTGCTAGGTAAGTGAGGCAAATCCAGGAGTGTTGCTCCTAAGAGAGTTAGTGTGCTCGTAAGGGACAAAGTTGCACCTACTTTTCTACAACTTAGGACATTTGTGAGTTTGTTCAAGTGCTATCCTGTAGTTCCCTTTTTTTAACTCAAATTTGAGAAAGAATGAAGAGTGCTAACAATGGGTAAGATACTTGCCTTGCACACAGATGTTTGAACCCTGGTATCACATAGAGTTCCTTGAGCAATATCATCAGTGATCACTGAGCACAAAGCAGGATAAGCCCTGAGCATAGTTGGATGTGTCTCCAAAACAAAACGAAATTCAAGAGGATGAAGAGTATTGAATCAGTCTCTGCATCAAAGTCTTGGTACCTGGGGAAGCTTCTTGCTAGACTGGGTGTTGATCCTATAATAGGGAGAGCGGAGCAGTGGCTTTAAAACAACAGAGAGCTTGGGATTGGTTTGCAAGAGCCAGAGTTTGGGTTCTGGTTCTTGAAAATTAAGAAAAAGGAATTGTTAAGAAAATTCAATTGTTATGTGGAGAGAGAGAGAGAAAGAGAGAGAGAGAGAGAGAGAGAGAGAGAGAGAGAGAGAGAGAGAGAGAGAGAGAGAGAGGCAAAGTGCCTGCCATTGAGGCAGCCCGGGGAGAGGAAAAGGAATCAGGGGACATTGGTGGTAATGGGAGGGAATCAGGACACTGGTGGAGGGATGGGTACTGGAACACTGTATGACTGAAACTCAAATATGAAAATCTCTGTAATTCTATATCTCACAGAGGTATAATAAAAAATTAAAAAAAAAAGAAAAGTCTAAGCATTCTATGCATGGATTCGTGACATGGTTAGTATTACAGTGAGTTGTCTATGATGACTTTCTAGTATCAGTCAAGGTGGAGAGTCTTAACTCCTTGACTGATTTTTTTTTTTTGCTTATATAATCATCAGTCAGTGAATCACTTACTATCTGGCTTTGTGGGAGGGAGAAGTGGAGCAGCAGCACGGTGGGTGGGAGATAGGAACATCAATATGAAATATGATTTGTGGCCACATCTTTCTGTCATGTTCTGCAGGTACTCCATACACCTGTTTGTGCTGGTGTTACTGTGCTATGGCGTGTTGGTCACAGCCAGTGTGTCCAATATTCACAGGTAAGGCCCCCGGAAGGAATAAAGTAGCGGGAAGGTAAAGGTTGTTTTTTTTTTTTTTTTTGCCTTCTCGAAATTTCATTTCTACCCATGGGGTATTATTTGAAGATCTCTTCGATATCTAAAGGAAGGACCCTAAAGGTAGGGAGCAAAATGATTCAAGTGAAAGAGTTCATCAGGTTGAGGCAACTTGCTTCGTGATGGCCTCACCTGGGTGGGAATCCAGTATTCTGTCATGGAATATGACCTAGCAGTGAAAAGGGGTGAGTGATATAGTCATATACTGACACAGATGTGCCTTTAGAATAAATATATTGAGTGAAGGAAGCCAGACATATTTTGTTTTCATAGATACAAATGAGGACTGGAGTGACAGTACAGTGGGTAAGGCACTTGCCTTAGTGTAGCCAACCCAGTTTAATCCTAAGTACCCCATACGATCCCCTGAGCAATGCCAGGAGTGATCCTTAGACACAGAACAGGAGTATGCCCTGAGTGAACACTGCAAGATGTGGCCCCAAAACTAAAAAAAAAAAAAAAAAGAAGAAGAAGAAGAAAAGACACAAACTAATCAGAAATTGAATCAGGCCTGGGCTGGCGGGCAGGGCTGGGGTGGGCCAAATGCTGGCCTGGGATATGCCGGGCTATGAACAAGGATGCGGAAGAGGCCCAAGGAAAATTGGGGTTGTGTCCGCCACCTTGTATATGGATGTGGTTTTCTGGATGCTTCTGTATCTCCAACTATATAAAGGGAGAGATAGTCGCAGCCTAATATTATTTAAAAGTCCAGATGTGAGTTCATGATTGCAAGTTCACGCTTGGGAAATCAGCTCATGCGAGGGCAGCTGGCATTCGCCCTGCCTCCCAGGGTCTTCCGCAGTCGGCCTTCCTGGACACTGGCATTGGAACTGTGTGAAAACAAAGGTTTTTCTCTCTTCTTGGCTGTTGTGTCTGTAAAGCCTAGCACAATACCTGCCCCAAGGAAAGGCTAATAAATATTTATGGAACAAGTGACTGAGTATCTTTTGGACAGACATTTGCCCTTTTAAGACATCTTTTCCGGCAATTTCTCTGCAAAATCAGAATCTTTATTTCAGCCTCTGAAAGCTCTGATTAATGCAACTCTTCACATAATAGTTTTCCTTCTTTGGGTCCTTAAAAAGCGAAATTTCACTTTTGAGTGTGCAGTCATGTCATTAGTTACAGTGAATGTCTGGCCTTTGGGCCTGGAGAGAAGCATGGCCTGTAAGCTACTGCTGTCATCCCAGGTTTGATTGCTGGCACCCATATATTTCTTGGAGCATTACCAGATGTGATCCCTGAGAACAGAGCTGGGATTAAGCCCTGAGTTCTGATGGGTCTCAAGATCTCAAGGTTCTGATGGGTCTCAAGATCTGAACCCTCTTTCCAAATATTCTGTTTTAAAGGAAAATAGTTTTGCTTTAAACTTTCTATGGCTATTATTTTTCCATTCCCTGTCTCCCCTTTCTCTTCATTGCTCTTGTTGCTGATTGACAGGGAATGCTGGGCGCCCAGACAAAATTTGGGAGCAGAGTCAGGGATCCCCTTCTACCACAGGGAATCAGCAGCTGACTGGAGAAGGATGCATGAATCCAGCAAAGTTGCAAAAGGCTTTCACAGGTTCTAGTATACAATCCAACAATAGGAAAACTCCGGACTTTGGTTCCCAGCTGGTCCCTGGCCAGGTGTAGGTTCAGAACCACAGCCCAAGATGGCCACCACCACATGTTAAGGCACAACAAACAGGGAGGAGAACAGAGAGGGAGAGGGTGAAAAAGGCAAAAAGGCAAAAGGGAAAAAGAGCGAAGAATCAGGCTACAGTTTTTATATCCCTTCAACACAGACCGCCCACACCAACGGGAAGCAGTTGGGGTCAATTCCCCTTAGGGTAACTTCTCCCAGGACCTCACCTAGGTCCATTGAAATGTTAATGCTGCCCAGCCAAAATCTGCCTTGGAAGAGCCCCCTGCAGGGTAGAGTGGAGGAGGGGCATGTATCTTTAGCAATGGATATTCTACAGCCAGTTATATATTTCTCCAAGCCTTTACAAGATTCTCATCTTTACTTCATAGTTGTTTTATATATTAGCCTTTAGACTTATTAGAGAGCAACGCTTGCTTACTTGGAGGCAAACAGCGTTTCTCTCTGGTCTAATTACTTAGACATCCAACGTGGTCAGGTGAATATACTGGTAAGATCTAGCTAGTCCCACGATGATTGTGTCAGCATAAGAGAAAATATTTATACCAGCTAACATAGAATACATGGTAAGATATACTGCTACACTCAAACTGTCCTCCTGCCCATATACAAAGTGTCCTGCAGGAGGCAACTCCAGGCAAGATGCAGAGGCCCTGGGCAACATTGTACTGCAACAGATGATGATCTTTTGTTCTGTTTTGTTTTCGGGCCACAACTGGCTGTGCTCAGGGCTTATTTTTAACTCTGTCCTCTGGGGTTACTCCGGGCAGTGCTTAGGGGACCACATGGATGAGTGGGGGTTAAACACAGGCCTGATGGTGGTGCTGGCTCAGACCAGCTATGGTGCTTTCAGAAGCTCAACCATCAGGTTCTGGTCCTGCAGTATTTAACTATGATGTTCTTTGAGGATTGCACTCCTTTAGTAGAGGTGTTGGCATACAGGCTTGTCAGGGTTGTACTCTTGGTTGAGGCTCATAGGTGATAGTTATGGTCCTGGCCTGGGAGTGCTGCGTTGCTCACATGTGCTCACCAGGGCTCATACTTCCTGGCTTTGGCATTTGCACATTGTTCTAGTCACTATATCTAACTAGGGTTTGCATGTTTTTTTTTTGGTGTGTATATACACACACACACACACACATGCTATGCTGTGTCTGGAAATTGCTTAAGGCATGGGGGATTCAAGACAGGATTAAAATCGCATGTGGCACAACAGGGATTTGAGCTTGTGACCATAGATTTGCCAGGTAAGCAGTCTGAGTGATGGAGCCTTTGAAATGTTAGAGTCACTTCATTGACTCCTGGAAAATGAGTCCTGGAAAATTGATTTTGGGCCATCCCTTTCCAAGGGCCTTCCTTGAAAGGGGAGAGTATCAGTGCTCCAGAAGGGAAGGGAGGAAAGCCCATTTTTACATTGGAAAGATTGGGTTTGGGCCATATATTTATTTTGACATAGGCTATTTTCAGAGGGAGAAAAAAATATCTGAATTTCCCCAAACTTGCTCTTGGGAGCCATTCCATTAATAAAAATGCTGTTGTCTTTTTTCATGTTCCCAACTCCTTTACAGATTGAGATCTGTCAACGATCCCCACATTTGCCAATGGGTGGGGTCCATGTTGCAGAGGGTCATGGACAGACACACACTCTTGTTCTATGCCAGATCTAGGCTCACTGTGTTTTTTTTTGGCCAGGCTTGAGGTATCCTGTCCAGGAGCCGGAACCTCGGTGCTTGGCCAAGCTGAGCAGTTGGCAGGCATGGTCTGACAGTGCCAATGCAGTATAGTGTGTGAGAAGTGGGCTGTGTCATAAGAGTAGAAAGAAAAGATGCCAGAGGAACTTCTCACCTTTCTCTCTCTTCCCATGTGAGGTGGCCAAAACTGCAGCCGGTAGGAGTGGTTGAGAATTCCCAAAAGAGGGAAGTTGTAGCAAGGAAAGAGTTTTGGATGGCAGAGAGCCTGGTTCCTTCCAGCCCTGGGAGTTTGGACTAGTCCCCGACATCCTCTATACAACAGATTTCCTACCTATAAAGTAAAAAAAAATATATAAGGAGGGTGCAGTGATAGCTTGGACTTGTTTCCTGCAAGAGCACAAGCTCATGGTTCTTTGTGACTTGTTCTCTTTTCCCCATCCCCGAGCCAAGGGTAAGAATTTGAGTATCATGCTGAGTGATGTTAGTCCAAGGGAGAGGAACAGACACAATGATCTCACTCATAGGCAGAATAAAAGGAAATAGTAGGGAAATACTAATGCTTAGAGGAAGTAGAAACAACAGCAGGACAACTGATCCTTAACAGGAAGCATGTCACTGGGTGTGTGGGGGGGGGGGGGTCTTCTTAGGTCAGGAAAAGGACCGCTATGGCAATGACAGAGGGAAGTGGTCACTCTGGGTGAGAGCTGGGTGCTGATAAGAGGTAAAGGGATAGGCATGATCTCCTATCAGTAACAGTATCATAAACCACAGTGTCTGAGGGGCAGGGAGGGAGAATAAGCAAAGAAGAAAAAAAGAGGCAGGCTGGGAGTTGGGAGGGTAACTGGGGATACTGGAGGAGGGAAGTGGGTATGGAGAAGGGATGGGTGTTGGAACAATGTACACCTGAAACTCAACCATGAATAACTTCATAGCTTTCTAATTCATGGCGATTCAATAAAAATAAGTTAGTAAAAAGAATTTGGCCTTAGGGGCTCAGAGAGTACGGGGTTAAGGCACTTGTCTTCCAGGTAGCTGACCCTAGGTAGAATCCCCTAGTATTGCATATGATTCCCAGAGTACTGGTTCAGAGTCCTGAGCACAGAGCAGGAAATAGCCCAAGTAACATCTAATATGGTCCCAATACCACTGCCACCCCCCAAAAAAAAAGGAAAGAAAAAACCTTCATCCAGAAATTTTCATACCATGTTAGTTTTGCGAAGTGCTGAGGTTTGAACTTCTGTTGGTCTGTCTCCAAAATACTGGGTCTGCTGGTCCTGAATTCCTTAAAATTTTCATGTTTTCTCAGGGCAATGAGATTCTAGCCCTATTGAACCAGGCATAGTTCCTTGACATCAACCACGGTAGTGGGGTTTCCTGACCACAGCTGAGTTGCAGTAGCTGTTCTCACTGGGTAGAGGGCAGGAGAAATCTTCCTCCTCTTTTTAATTTTTTTTTTTTTTTTTTGCTTTTTTGGGTCACATCCGGTGATGCTCAGGGGTTATTCCTGAATTACTCCTGGCGGTGCTCTGGGGACCATATGGGATGCCGGGATCAAACCTGGGCTGGCATGGGGCCGCCGGCAAGCAAGGCAAACACCCTACCCTCTAGACTATTGCTCCGCCCCATCTCTTTTAAATTTTTTAAATTTTATTATACCACCATGAGATGTACAATTACAAAGATGTTCATGATTGGGTTTCAGTCATACAGTGTTCCAGCACCCATCCCTCCACTAGTGTCCATTTCCCATCACCAGTGTCCCCAGATTCCCCTCCCCCCTCTCCCAACCTACCTTTATAGCATGCACTTCAAGGCATGGTGGCATTTGAAGGGATCCTGCAAGAATCTGTTTTTGGAATATGCCCTGTACTTCTCTCTCAAGATCAGGAACTTGCAGGACAAAGAGAACAGGGAGCTGGAGTCTGAAAGGTCTGATTTGGACCTTTCAAAGTGGAAGCATTTGACTCCTCAGGGAGTTGCTTTGTCTTAGTCATTTGCTTGTTCATTATCTTCTTGCTTTGAGAATGGTTAAGGATAAACCTTTTCTAAACTATTCAAACTATTTTTCCACAGTAACATCTTTGTTTGCAAATGATAGTTAAATGGACTCAAAGTTCTATGTGCTTTGGAGCTTATGGCACTCCCCATACTTCTCCTTTGGTTTTTATTTTGTTGTGGCTGTCAAATTATGGTACGAGATTTTATAATTCTTTGGATATTTTTTGATATGATTTTATGATCCTTACTTTACTCTTCTTCAGATTGATCTGTCATTCCAGAGTTATTTTTGATGTGAATTTGAGTGTGGTTTAATATCACAAAGCCTGTTTTGATACGCTTTCAAAGTTATGCCTTCTAAAGGCAGAGAGTGAGAATACAGGGGTTAAGGTGTTTTGCTTTGCATTTAGCCAACCTTGGTTCAATCCCCAGCACTGTAAAGAGCCAGGAGTAATCCCTAAGCACAGAGCCAGGAGTGAACCCTAAGCACAGAGCCAGGAGTAAGCCCTGAGCTCAGAGCCAGGAGTAAGCCCTGAGCACAGAGCCAGGAATAAGCCCTAAGCACAGAGCCAGGAGTAAGTCCTGAGCACAGAGCCAGGAGTAAGCCCTGAGCACAAAGCCAGGAGTAATACCTGAGCACAGAGCCTGGAGTAAGACCTGAGCACAGAGCCAAGAGTAAGCCCTGAGCACTTCCAGGTGTTCTCTTGCTCCCCACCCCTCCAAACATTATTAATTCTGAATTTATATCTTTATCTGATGAACTCTTGAAGACTACTCATTTAAAGTTCATTTCAACATAGTGAACCCTATGTGTCAAGTCAGGCTTGAAATGGTCACAGTCACAGTGACTTAGTTGAGGAAGCATACTTGCGTAGAGATCATTTGACTGTCCTCTTTGTTCATATGAGGCTCTCAAGAAATCCGGGCAGTGGGACAATGAACTGGGCTAGGGTGGGGAGTGGGAAATGGTGGGAGAATCAGCCAGTGTATGCCGAGTGGCATTGAGAAGTGACCAGTGTTGGCACTGGGCTTTAACAAAATGTTTCCCACATAGGTTAGGGGTGGAGAAAGAGGGTATAGACAGGAGGGAGAATGTAGAAATTTTGCTGCCTGAAAAATAGAGTCATTGCAGAAAGTGAACCATACTCATAGGCTGAAAATGAGTGAAGTACTTCTCATGCAGTGTTCAGGAATTTTTATTTGATTAGATGGTGGGATCCATTGAGATTTTTAAGACAAGGAAAATTTCCAAAATGCCACCCAGTTAAAAGTTTTACCCAATTGTTTCTCCTTGTTAAAAATGTTGGGCTTCCTATACACTTCAAGCTCTGCAACATTGATAATCCAGGAGTAGCTCACCAGATTGGATGGGATGTAGTGTAGAAAGGCATCCAGTTTCCATTAACAAAATATCAACACAGAACCTGTAACAACATCCTGTAATATATTGTAAAAGTGCTTAATAGCTCCATGATGAGATACACAATTTACTAACTTTCTTCTCAAAACAAAATGATCAAAACATGTTTTGACCGTGTGCTAGTGTAGCTCAAGGGCATCTGCTTTCTCCAGGAACAGGAAGAGCCTCAAACCATTCCTTCAGGTCATGGGAATGAGGTCTATAATTGTTACTGTTTTGACATATCAAATACGACATGGGTAGCTTGCCAGGCTCTGCCGTGTGGGTGGGATACTCTCAGTAATAGGTAGGATCTCAGTTCATGCATTTACTGATGAACACAATGGGGAGATATCGACTTTTCTCTAGGGTGGAACTCTGATGAGCTGTGGAGTCTGGATATTGAAAATGGCTGCCCTCATGGTGCAGGGGTCCTCTGGCTTCTTGTGAGGCTCTATTGAGATGGCAGGCCAGGGCTAGAACCCACCTTCCCTCCCAGATGCCTCTCTGTCAGACAAGCACAGGGAGAGCTGGTAGCAGCTCTGCCCCATGTATCTGTGAAGCAATATAAAATAAATTATTGAGGGCCTACTATGAGGACAGGCTTAAGGGGTGGTTGGGGGAATTGGACATAATGGTGATGGGATGTTCAATGGTGGTGGGATTAGTGTTGGTACATTGAATGTCTGTAAGAAAGCATCACAAACAACTTTGTAAACAGTGTTTATGTAGGGTAAAATGGGGAAATAAAGTTTAAAATAGACAAGTAAGATTTATTCATTGTTTACTCAATATAGCAGCTACCTGTGGTGAATGAAACACACATAACTATCTTTGCCTCCTTGGAGCTTCAGTGTAGTAAGAGAGATAGTAGTGACTTGGAATCATGTTGGGTATAGTTACAAATTGATGCTTATTCTCAATGTAAAGTGGCTCTGTGTGTGTGTGTGTGTGTGTGTGTGTGTGTGTGTGTGTGTATAGATGGATGGTTTAACACATTGACACAAAAACAAGAATGGAAGCCAAGGGAACATGGTGTTTCAGGAAGGGAGTGGTTGGCGGTGCGGCAATGATTTGTGTTTTCAAAGACCTTGTTTAAAATAATGGAATGTGAAGAGTAGAAACTGAATGTGAGACTTTACAGGTCAGTGGTTCACAGCTCTGGTGGCACATTGGAATTACACTTGCCAAGCACACCCTGTACCAGCTAGCCCAGCAAATCTTCAGGTGGGGCCTTGTGTCTGGGGTGTTGAAAGTTCCCAGATGATTCCTTTATGCTGCCAAGATTGAATACCTCTGCAGTGCATCTGATGAGGGAAAATGAAGGGTTCAGAAATGGGTGTGATGGCAGCCAAGAGGATGAGCTGGTGTGTGCCAGATAAGACTCACAATGAATGATCAGTTGCAGGAACAGAGAAAATGGACTGCTCACGATGGCCATGAATAATAATCTGACTATCTGCATTTGTGGTTTCAGCTACTCCTTTTTTTGTTGCAATGGGATACCTGACCATATGCCACATCAGCCGCATTTACATCTTCCACTCACGGAATTCCTCACTACGGACTTTTCAGGGTGAGTGTTTTTGTGTTGAGGAACTGGCTGCTAACTTTGACTCTGGTAGGGGAATATCAAGTGTGTAGGTCAAAGTCTTGGGAGAAACTCTGCCTTGCTACTGCTACTGCTGAGAAAGGAAAGAAAGGAAAGAAAGAAAGAAAGAGAGAAAGAGAGAAAGAGAGAAAGAGAGAAAGAGAGAAAGAGAGAAAGAGAGAAAGAAAGAGAGAAAGAGAGAAAGAGAGAGAGAGAGAAAGAGAGAAAGAGAGAAAGAGAGAGAAAGAGAGAAAGAGAGAGAAAGAGAGAGAAAGAAAGAGAGAGAGACAGAGAAAGAGAGAGAAAGAGAGAGAGAGAAAGAAAGAGAGAAAGGAAGAGAGAAAAGAAAGAAAGGAAGAACAACAGATGCAGCGGGAGCTCTGGATAGCAGCACTCGCTTTACTGGACACAGTTTAACCTTTTATACAATATTTGGGCAGAGGGGGTACAAGCACACATCACAGGGCATTTGCAAGCTCCTGGGCCATTGTAACAGGGGAGCAAATGACAATCACAGATGTAGCATTTGCAAGGTAACATTTGCACAATAACAGTCATTGATTTACATATCCTTGTGATCAGAGGTCAGAAGACCAGGCACATTCTGCCTCACCTTAGCCTCGGATTAGCACTGATGTTTTGGGTGTAACCTTATGGGCAGGGCCCATTTCTGTGTCCTGCCCTTAGGGTCTTGTGGTGGGAAAATGCTGGACCCTAAGGCTAGCAGCTCAGAGCCCAGCAATGAATGAGCGTAGTAAGGAAATAGCAAAAAGCCCAAAGCGTTAGAATCTAAGGACAGGTCTACAGACTGAGTTCACCACTGCAGTGAGAAAGATGCGGGGCAGGGGAGGATGATTTGGGGTATGTTGAGATGGGGAAAAGGGGTGGGAAGAGTGAGAAGGAACCTGAGTCAGTGGTAGAGGGAAATGGACCATCTGAAGGGGAGAATGTGGTGTTGAAATATTGTGTCTGTGAAACCCTATCATTGACAATATTGTCAAAGTGTAGATCATGATGACTAAAATAAAAAAAAACTTAAAAAAGAATCTTTGCTGCTAAATTGTTTTGAAGGAATAATTCACATTTGTTTTTCTCTCTCCTTTATTTATCCTTTTCCTGTCTACTTCCAAATTGTCTTCCGTAGTTGGAGAGCAGTCTAGTCAGATCCTTTGCATTGAGGGTTTTCCATTGGTCACCTCAAAGAGTTCTGAACTGGGTGTTGGAGAAGACTGTACAATGTAGCAAGAAGCTATTGTGAGATATTGGTCCAAAAATTTCCAATATTTTCCTTGAAAGTATTTGTGAAATAATTTTTTTTGTTTTTGCTTTTTTTGGGTCACATCTGGAAATGCTCAGGGGTTACTCCTGGCTCTGCACATAGGAATTACTCCTAGTGGTACTCGGGGTACCATATGGGATGCCAGGAATTGAACCGAGGTTGACCACGAGCTTGGTCCCAAATTGTTGCAGGACACCTAAAAGCCTAGGCCTCTGCATCTGCCCTGGATTGCCTCCTGCCGGTCACTTCATAGATAGGGGATAGTCTGAAAAGAATATACATTGTTAGCAGATGTGAAAATATTGACAGCAACAAAAATCCCACTTTACTGGAAGCGATACCTTAAAACTAATTTTTTAAATTCTGATAATGCTCATTTGTCATAAGCAATAGACCTCATTACATACATACAATGAGCATTGCTCTTATACATACAAGACATCATGACTCTTAATAGATGGTCAATAATGACTGAGCTAAAAATTCTTGTCTCTGGCAGTTTTCTTTTTCAGTGTTTTCCAACATCTTCAATCAAATAGCCCCTCCAGTCGAATTTGGTTGAAATATTGAGCACAAGTGTAGATTGAGAACAAGTGCTCAAAGTCAGTGAATTACATCTCATCTATATCAGCTTCTCAGGGCATAGAGTGTATAATCATTAGTTCATTTTCTCTGCTGAGTCCCCTAGGCAAAGTGCCATGTGTCACCATGTGCGTGTGGGCAGGTAAAAGCATTTGCCACTAGGGGAGATGGCTCTGGTGACAGGTCCTATTAGGTTTGTGGGGTGCCTATCACTGGATTCCATGGTCTATTTTACATGCCACTCCCTGGGCCACCACATGTGTATTGCTTTACAGCCCACTGCCCTGCCCCTAGCCCAGACCGCACTCCCCTACCAACTGGAGCCAGGGCCCCCAGTAGTGAGCTGGGAGTGAGTGGGCCGTCAGCTGTACCGATTCCTTTCCTGACCCCACTTTGCAGAGGTTGGGGCTGCATCACAGTCTCCCTGTTTGTGTAGTCTTGCTGGGTTACTTTCTACCCTGGTTCCTTTCATATGCCCATGGTTAGGAGCCATTTAAAGTTCAATTATTTTTCACAGGTGGCATTATTTTTCCCCTACCACCATGACTGCAGGGTACCTTGGTTGCATACATCTATCTTCTTGGATAATGTTAGTGAAAAGTAAACGAAGAGGCCCAGAACCTACCAACCTGAAGTCAACAAGATATATAAATCATGCATTAGTTCATTGCCATTGTCTCTTACATTATGATCAAGCAAGCAAGTACAAGTTCTCCCTCATAGGAAAGTCTGCTTGACTCAACTATCATGTTTCAAAAATCTTACGTAGGATGTTGCTAAGGAATAAAATAGTATTTTGCAGTTGAACCTGGTGTCTTAAAGTAGCTAGTTGCTTTGGAACTTGTATATAAATCTAAATGCTTAGCATATTTTATTATACCTTTAGGGTAGAAGCACAGACGGGAATTGAATGGGGTTGCATTTGTTGAGTGTGTCAAAGAAGGCTGAGGAAGGAACCGAGGTGGAACCAAAGCATCCAGGTGCAAGGCAAGAGCCTAAACTCCTGTGCTATCTCTCCAGTCCTGGAAGCCCTATTTCATATACCTCTGTGCCCAGGGTCATACATATAAAAGGACAATTCTTGCCTTGACTTGGTTGCATACAGGTGCCACGTTATGGGAGAGCTATTGATACTTTTTTTCAAATTAAGATTGGTGAGGTATGTGTGTGTGTGTGTGCGGCGTGCATGTGTGTGTGTGTGTGTGTGTGTCTAGGGTTTAGAGAAAGTTGCATTTTACAAAGACATCTCTTACTATGTGTTCATGAAAGAATTATATTTAATAGAGCAAAGCACAGAAGAACATAATTAGAATAAATTAGAAACAAGAAAAGCTCTCTCCAGGTAGGGGGAGAGCTTTCCTACTCTCCTGGAGTAGGCCGTGGTGCTGTTACACTTTAATGTGTATTCGATTCCTTGGAGAGCTCATTACAATGCAGGTTGTCATTTTCTAGATCTGGGGCAGAGTCTGAAGCTCCATATTCCCCAAACTCAGGTGATGCTCACGGTGCTGGTCCTCAGCCTTGCACTTGGAGGACCAGCATGAGAGGGGGCTGTTCCAGTGCCAACTTGCTTAGTGTTTTACTATGGACTTATGTGATTTGGAAGAGAAATAAAAAGTGCTGGTTTGGAATTCAGTGTTCTTTGTAAATTTCACAGTACTGATAGCTCAGCTGGAGTGCAGCAAATTTGATGGGAAAAATTGCTTTGGAGCCCACAAGCTCAGTGAGGGAAATCAGTAACACGGAAGGCCCAACCGCAGCAGCCAGTTCAGTAAAAACTCAGGAAATGATTTTTAGTAGCACCATTGAGAGATACGACAGTTACCACAAACTGATTTTATTCATCTAATTTTTATTATAATTTTGTTCTCCATTTGGTTATAACACTCAATATAAACTAAATTTGTTTGTGCCTGATAAGGGGGCAGGCTTGGGAGATGGGTGGGAAACTGGAGACATTGGTGGAGGGAAGGTCGCACTGGTGTGGGAAAATTGAATGCCCAAAATGCCTGTATTATGAACAACTTTGTAAATCATGGTTTTTAAAATTAAAAAAGTTGTTTCTTTAATTATAGGCTAGGTCACATGGCCACAGTAGTTTTAATTTTATAGTTGTAATGTACAGAATTGTTTCACAAACACCAAAGTGCCCACGACCCTCCAACTTTATTTTACATTTAATTATTATTACTTTACATGTTTACAATAGTCTGAAAATTTGTGGTTTTAGTGCATGCAAATTGCCTCTCCTCTCCACCATCTAAAGTTCCCAAGACCCTCCATCAATGCCCTCATTTTTTTTTTGTGCCACACCCAGCAGTTTTCAGGGCGCACTCCTGACTCTATTGTCAGAGCTCACTCTTGGCAGTGCTTGGGTGACCATCTGGGGTGTTAGATCAAACCCACGTTGACTGCATTACAGGCAAGTGGCTTATCTCTGTATCATCTCTCCACCCACCTTACATTACTTCTTTTTTGTTTGTTTGGGGGTCACATCCAGTGATGCTCATGAGTTACTCCTGGCTCTGCACTCAGGAATTACTCCTGGCAGTGTTCGGGTTACTGTATGGGATGCCGGGTTCGAACCTGGGTCCGGCTGCATGCAAGGCAAATGTCCTACCTGTTGTGCTATCACTCCGCCCCACCTTATATTACTTCTTTTTCTTTTTATTTTTTTTTATTTTTTAAATATTTTATTACACCACCGTGAGATATACAATTACAAAGATGTTCATGTTTGGGTTTCGGTCATACAATGTTCCAGCATTCCACCAGTGCCCATTTTCCACCACCAATGACCCCAGTTCCCTCCCTGCTTCCCTAGCCTGCCTCTATGGCAAGTTCTTTATCTCTTTCCCTCTCTCTCTCTCTATTTCTCTCTCTTTCTCTCTTCCTTCTCTTACACATTGTGGATTGCAGTACATACATTTAGAGGTTATCAATGCATGATATTTTTATAGCACTTGTTTTTAATTGTTCAATTACAAAAGCATCCCTTACTAATGATGAAAAGGATAGGCAAGTGTCAGGGATGGAATCAGAGCTGTTCCCCCTCTAAGGTAGCCACTATTATCATTTTGTCTGACTGCCTTACAGTCTCTTTTCTATGGCTATTTTTTGAAACATAATTAACATATGCTTTAAGGGTTTTGTGTTTTGGTTTTAGGGCCACACTCAGTGGTGGTCAGGGCTTACTCCTAGCTCCGCACTCAAGGTCATTCCTGGGAGGGCTCTGTGAACCTTGTGAGGCGCCAGGGTCTAATCTGGGTAGACTGCATGCAAGGCAAGTGCTCCATCCCTGCCCTGTGTAAGTTTTATTTTTTATTTTTTTTTAAGGATTTTATTATACCACCGTGAGATATACAAATAAAAAGATATACAATTAAAAAGTTCATGTTTGGGTTTTGGTCATACAGTGTTTCAGCACCCGTCCCTCCACCAGTGCCCATCTCCCACCACCAACATCCCCGGTTCCCTCCCCCTTCCCCCAGCCCTGCTCCATTTATATTACTTCTGACTGCCCTAAACACCCACCTCCTCAGAGGCCACCCATTTATAAATATGCTTGTATTGTATGCAGAACTCTTCAAGAGGAAAAACTGACCGTGCAGAAAAATAGAGAATATTTCTGTTGTTGGTATGTTAACCACACTGATGATGTTCCCTTTCCCCCAGACCTCTGATGATCGTCACACAGAAGATCACAACCTTGGCATTTCAAGTTCACGATGGTGAGAAAACACAACCTTCTTTTATTCATTTTTTGGCTTTTTTTAAATTTTTTTTTTATAATTTTTTTGTTATTATACCATTGTGGAAGTAATTTTGTGATAGGGTCAAATTTAGATGTTACTGGTGCCCGCTTGAGGAAATTGATAAACAAGGGGATGTCAAGTGATCAAGTGATACCACTGTGAGAGATACAATTACAAAGATGTTCGTGATTCGGTTTCAGTCATACAGTGTTCCAGCACCCATCCTTCCACCAGTGCTCTATTCCCACCACCAATGTCCCCAAATTCTCTCCTACCAGCTCCAGCCTGCCTCTATAGCAGGCACTTTTCCTTTACTTCTCTCTTCCTCTCCACTTACACAGTGTGGCTTGCCCTACAGTCATTTGGGGTTTATCATGTAAATCACTTTGTGTTTATTCAATGTTCAGTTCTGGTCTGGTGTTACCATTTCCCACAGTTAGTAGAACATTGGTATATATTTATATCCCATTAATGAATGCAGTCATTCTTGCTGCTACTACATAAACTCCTGAGACCAAATTTTAAACAAGTGCCGGCAGATCTTGCTGGATCAAAATTTTCCAGACTTCTCCACGAATAACCTTGTTCCTTAGCTATTAGTGAAGAAGACTGGAAATGGCTCCTACTTGCCATTTCCCTTTGGAATCTGTAATCTAAATTTGCTGGAATCTGCGTGGGGAACAGTGGGTTTCCTGTTTACCTTCACAGTTTGAAATTTCAGTGAATCGATGTTCTGGCCTTCAGTTCTAAACATGTTAAGAAGTGGCATTCCCCTTTTAGCCTCCTTTACTCAGAGAAGCCATTGTTGTCAGGCGAGTTTATTTATTTTTTTTGTTTGGGTTTGGAAAATATTTAATAAGATTAGCCTGACCCTATAAAAATCTCAGAGAGGAAGAATATTTTGTTTGCATAAAATGGAAAAATTATTTTAATTCAAGCCCCTGGCCCCAAAGTGTGGTATCCTCTTCTAAAACTGGATTCTGTTAGCCAGCCAGAAGATTTCAATATGTGCTTAGGAGGTGCCAGGTATAATTAGTAAAAGTAGATTCTATGCATTTGTACTGCTCTGGTGAGTGCCTTTTGGATGGGTTGAAGTTTCTTTATAAGTTGACAAGTTGAGAGGATTTGTAGGCTCCGCCAGCTAGTTCCTTGTTTTTCCCTAAAGCTTGGGAACTTATTAAATTCCCGTGTTGACCCTGTGTATTCCTCATTCATTCTCGGTGACTTAGTCATTCTATCGAGAGGTGGTTCATGACTGCTGAGAAGAAAGTCATCCAGCTGAGTTTGCCCAGACCCGAACTGTATCTCAGATGTGAGATCATGTCCTAGGCAAACCCGAATAAGACTGTCTTGTTAGTCCCCAAAAGCCCACTTTAGAGCTGTTAGAAACCAATTGCTAGAATCAGGTTGTTGATGGGTTTCTTTTTTTCTTTTATGGGGTCACATCTGGCAATGCTCAGAGGTTATTCCTGGTTCTGCACTCATGAATTACTCCTAGCAATGCTCAGAGAACCATATAGGATGCTGGGGGATTGAATTTGGGTTGATTGTATGCAAGGCAAATGCCCTCCCTGCTGTGCTGTTACTCTAGCCCCACTAGAATCAGTTTATTTGGGGGAGTTCTTTGAGGAGATCTTTAAAAAAAGCAAAAGTTTTTTCTTTTGTATTTCTTCTTGTTTTCTCTTTTAAAAAAGTATTTGACTTTCTCTGCCCATATCTACTTTCTAAAGCATTCTTAGTTTATCCTGTTTTCCCTTTTTCTAGAAAATCACTTATGCAGCAAAATGTCTGTTTTTCCTTTTTCCCCCTATGTCTTGTATGTGAAGGGGCAATTCCAGAAATGTTCTGTTCTCTCTCTGGGAAGGTTTTGGATTTCCATATTCCATCTTAGCGGAACGTGCAGTTTTACTTGATGCTCTTATTTTGTGTTTCGGGGTCACACTCAGTGGTGTTCAGGAGTTATTACTGGCTCTGTACTCAGTGCATGGGGAGTTATGTGGGGGTGCCCGGGATAGAACCTCGGTCGGGTGCATGCAAGGCAGCCACTCTACCTGCTATACTATTACTCGGTTTCCTCAATGTGCAGTTTTAATGTTATTTGTCTATGGGGATAAAGTACCTTCCAAGTGGCTAACCTCAGCCGAAATGCTGGCCCCACATATAGTCTACTGAGCACCACCAGGTGTCGCTCCTGAGCACTGCTAAGTATGGCTCAAACCCTCTATGCCGTGGGGCAAAACCACTAACTTTTATAGGAAACTCACCTGTGATTGGTTGGGAGGGGGCAGGGGTTAGTGGAATGGAGATGTTTTAAAGAAGAAAAATCTCCACATAATTCCTTTCCATGTACTGTGTATTTGGGATTGAATTTCCTGTTTTTTTTTTTTTTTTCTTCATTTCACACAAGCACTCCCAGCTTGTAGCAGGTGTCTGCAGCAGCTTAGCCAGGTCAGTGTTTAAGCTGCACGGGCTGCAGAGGCTTGTTTATGTAGTGGCAAAATATACAGTGTTCAAGGAGGGGCTGGAACAATCGTACAGAAGGTAGAGCATTTGCCTTGCAGCTCACCCAGGTTCCATCCCTGGCATCCCATGTGGTCCCCTGAGCACCACCAGGAGTAATTCCTGAACACAGACAGAGCCAGGCGTAACCCCTGAGCATTGCCAGGTATGACCCCAAAATCCAAAAACTAAAAACTAAAAAGGAGGAGTTGGGGCCAGAGTGATAGCCCAGCGGGTAGGGTGTTTGCCTTGGACACGCCGGCCTGTGCCGGCCCGGGTTCGATCCCCGGCATCCCATATGGTCCCCCGAGCACAACCAGGAGTAATTCCTGAGTGCAGAGCCAGGAGAAACCCCTGAGCATTGCCAGGTGTGACCCAAAAAAAAAAAAAAAGAGGAGTTGAGGAGTGTGGGAGGTTCTCTGGATTCCATGTCATACTATGAAAAAAAAAAATTTTTTTTTTGCTTTTGCTTCTTACCTGGCAGTGCTCAGGGCTCACTCCTGACTCTCTGCTCAGGGATTACTTCTGGTAGTGCTCAGAAGACCAGACACGGTGCCAGGGTCTGCTGCATGCCTCCATATCTGGACTATCTCTCCAGCTTTCATACTCTGACGATTAACCAGGAATCATAGTTTTTTTTTTTTTTTTTGTTTTTTTGGTTTTTTTTGCTTTTTTTGGGTCACACCTGGCAATGCTCAGGGGGTTTCTCCTGGCTCTGCACTCAGGAATTACTCCTGGCAGTGCTCAGGGGACCATATGGGATGCTGGAGATTGAACCCGGCCGGCACAGGCCGACCACATGCAAGGCAAACGCCCTACCTGCTCGACTATCGCTCCGCCCCAACTGGGAATCATGTTTTAATTCTCCCTTCATAAGAACCTCTAGAGCGCTCGCTCCGCCTTTGGAGGTGCTCGCATTCCCTCTTAAGCGCATTGATCTCTCGTTGTTCTCCCTCCTTCCCCTTCCTAAAAGCCTTCAAATAAAATCTGTTTTTACTTTTAAAAAAAATGAACCTGTAGAGACTTGTCCACAATCCCTGCACAGGAACTAGCTCTCAGATCCAGTGTGTTTGAGAGAATAAGCACTAAGGGCACTGGATAAAACTGGAATGAGAAGCAATTACTTTTACATTCTCAGCATCAGTTCAAGTGTCTTATTTCTAATTGTTTTCCTTTCCGTAGGTTTAGGCCGAAGAGCTGAGGAGCTCTCTGGGGAGCAGCAGCGACTTGCTGTAACGTGAGTTCAGATCAAAGATCTCCTTTTAGCCCTTCGTGGTGTTAGTGCTCGAAATCATCCCTGTTGTTCTAACACACAGTTAACATCTGTGTGTTCACTGCCCCACGTGGATGCTTAGTTATCAAATCTGCTCTGGATAGATGCTTGGCTTGTCGACCCACTTTGGGCTTGTCCCAGTGGTAAGCAATGAATAACCCTGTCCTTAAATGGGGTTGGATCAGGCTGTAGAACAGATTCCCAGAAGTGTTTCTGCTGGGCCAAAAAAGCAAATGACTCTGTAATTTTATTAGTTTTGCAATTTCCTTGACTGGAGCCGTGTATTTCAAGAATCGTTTTTATTGGGCATGTGTCTGGGGGCCTCCAGAAACTACTGCCAGTGCTTGTTGGTAAGATCAAATGCTGGCAAGTCAGCTGGTGAGATGTGTCTGGGCTGGGCCAGGCCAGGGCAGGGTTGCAAGTGCAGAAGGAAGGGTGCTGGCTGCTCGAGAGAAAGGGGGCTGTGTAAGGAGAGCCGCACTGAGGAAACAGCACAGGGAGCACATTCGGGAGAGAAGTGCTGGACTGGATTTGCAGGGAAGCGGGATACGAGGGGATGCCGGTTGATTAAGAAGCCCGAGTAGTTTATGTCATTCAGGAATTGGGATGTGGCAACAGCTGGGGCAGGCCACCAGGGAAGGCCCGGAATCCTGTGTTTGGTGCAGTATTTTGGGTGATGTCAGGCCAGGCACGGGAAGCAGTGACATTTTAGGACATCATGTTTTAGGCTATCATGTTGGAAGAGCATGCATCCTAAAATACTGTGAAACTCACCCCACACACCCTCAGACCTGATTTCTGCAGAACCTTTTTCCCTGCCACTAATCTCGTCTGCTAGCCGGATCTCGTGCCAGAAGCCCAGGCAGACGAGATGTATTGTGGCTGGTGTGGAAATTGGCCCCATCCATGATCTGGCTTGTGTTTATTTCGGCTCATTGGAGTTTGCCTCTTTCAGAGCATCTCTATTAATTTACGTTAGTTCAGGTTCCTAGTCCCCCTGCCTTTTAATTGCTGCTTTCATTTTCTTTTGTAGATGAGAAGGTGTGTGTGGGGCGGGGTAGGGGGAGGCATTCCCCAGCTCAGAGTTGCTTTGGGTTCCTCCCCACGTCTCCCCTTCTGGTGTATAGCAGGGTCCACCAGGAGAGGGCTCCAGGGAGCACCACAGTCAAACCCTTTGCTCTCTCTTTTGGCAGTTTTTCCTAGAAGCAGAGAGAGGAAAGAGTAATCTACAGAGACAGCCCCCTCCGCTCTACCCCCCCATTGACATGGTGCTTATTTACCAACAGGAACCAAAAGTCTAAGGATTTTCAACGTGTCACTTTGCTTCCACAGAACAAAACCGTCTTTTTTGGAATATGTGAGCTACCTTCTCAACTTTATGAGTGTCATTGCTGGCCCTTGTAACAATTTCAAGGATTATGTGGCCTTCATTGAGGGAAGGCACACACACATGAAGTTGCTGGAAGTGAACTGGAAGCAGAAAGGTTTCCACAACCTACCAGAACCTTCTCCCACTGTAAGTTTTATGGTGCAAGAGTTGCCTGGAGTTCCAGAAAACTGGGTTTTGTTGCCAAAACAGACTCATACAAATGTCATTCTAGTAAAAAGTCAATGTTTACCTAAAAACAAATAAACAAACAACCAAAAACAACTTGGCTAATAAATACTCCATTCTACCCCAATTTGTTTAACATGCCAGCCTTGGTATTGATCTTGTGTTTGGGTAAGTGTTGCTCGTTAGAGTTGCTTGTTGAGAAGATGAAATTGATTCGTGGAGTCAGCCAGCCAATGTGTCTATACTATACTAGTCAATACATTCGAATTTGGGTGTTTTGCCTTTAAGAATAGGAATTTATCTACAAAGAACAGTATGTCATAAGAGGAGAAGGAGGAGGGAGGTAAGTCTAGATACCTGGCTTTTAATGCCAGAACCCAATTTATTGCGAAGGAACCATTTGACACCAACCTACCTGCAGTTTGGCTCTGTTGGCCAGAAGACTATTGCAGATGCTTCTCAAGATAATATTTTCAGTTCAAATGTTATAATCTCAAATCTGTCCCCATGAGAATACAGGTTGAAATGTACAGATAGTTTGAATTTATCCAAATCAGATAGCCCACATTTAAGGGAAATTTAACAGTGTGAGGAAGTCTGGAAAAAGGGGGTATGAAGAAAATGGAAGTATTTCATAAGTGCCAGTTTTATGCAAGTGTGTCCAAGTTGGCATCTGCACACGGGAGTGATTTATCAGCTGAGGACACATTTCCACAGAGTTTTGAAGTAGCTTCTCCTGGCGCTCTGATAGCTGAGGGTCACAGGCCCAGTTGGTCTCTTGGAGCAATGAAGGAGTGATGCCCCCAGGACCGCAGACACCAGAGCAACCGTCCCAGCAGTTCTTGTGATGAGTTTCTCAGCTGGAACATCTTCAAACCCTCTTAGCATCACCCAGGGAATCTCTGGTATTGTTTGTGCCCAGAAAGAGCAAAGGAATGAGCTGATCTCTTGGTGCAGCACACAGATGGGCAGGAACTGGCATCATTCCGGGCACCATCAGTGGCACCATCATCACTGTGACTGAGTGAGATGGGTCCTCACTGGAAGCCAGGCTCTGTTTTAGGCCCCTTGTAAATGTTACTTTCCTTACCCCAATCCTGTTCTTACCCTGTTCCCTGTGGAGATGATCCAGTAGCCCCTTTCCCCCATTGCCAGTAAAATGAATTCATTCTCTCTAAAGTGGAGAGCTCTAACACTATGTGGCCATGACACAGCACATGCTCTTCAGTGTCAGTGATGTGAAGCAAAGCCACCATGTCGCAGGGAATTTCTCTGGTCATCTCTGGCACTGCTGGACTTGGGCAGCACCTAATCCTTGGACCCTTGCATAGAACCACCAGCTGAGTGAGAGCAGTCGGCTTCCGGCAATCTCCCCACCATATATAAACAAACACAAGGCCTGGAGTAATAGTACAGTATGTGGGGTTCTTGTTTTGCCTGCAGCCAACCCAGGTTTGATCCCCAACATCCCATATGGTATACCTTGAATACTTCCAGGAGTGATTCCTGAGTTCAGAGTTCAGAGCCCTGAGTGTTTCTGGGTGTAGCCCTCAAACAAACAAACAAACAGACAAACAAACAAAACATGTACACATAGATGCCTCCATCCCCCAACCTTGAAACTCCATCCCCCCAACTCCTTGAAAGTTACTTTAAAAAAAAATTATTATACCACTGTGAGATATACAATTACAACGTTGTTCGTGTTTGGAGGTTTCGGTCACATAGTGTTCCAGCACCCCGCCTCCACCAGTGCCCATTTCCCACCACCAATGTCCCCAATTCCCCCCCCCCCTCCCATAGCCTGCCTCCATGGCAGGTTCTTTATCTCTTTTCTCTCTCCCTCTCTTTTCCTTCTCCTACATGTTGTGGATTGCACTACATACACTTAGAGGCCATCATGTGCATTTTTTGGCCTGTATTTAATGCTCAGTTCTAGGTTGGTATTAGCCCTTTCGACATTTACTCGCACATGTTCCCTTCTCTGTCTTACCTAACCTCTGACTCCCACACGCTTGTGGTAATTTCCACTTTTGGTAAGACCTGATCCACATTTCGCCTGACATTGGATTTTTGTATTATAATATGTATATACATACATATTTATATATGTGTATTCATATATAAATATGTGTGTATATACATATTTATGTCATGCAAATAAATGCAGTCATTCTATATCTCTCTCTTTCCTTCTGACTAATTTCACTCAACATGATCCTTTCCATGTACATCCATTTATAGGCAAATTTCATAACTTCATTTTTCCTAACAGCTGCATAGTATTCCGTTGTGTAGATGTACCAAAGTTTCTTTATCCAGTCATCAGAAAGTTACATTTTTAAGCTCACTTGTTGTCATTTGGGTTCCATGTTTCTGGTACTGGTACTGGGTACTGGTACTGGTACTGGGTCCCATTGTTAGATAAATACAGACACATTACCTTATACTGTAGAAGCACCCAAGGCCCCTGATCCTGGCCTCTATATTGGTTACTTCCAGTCCTCTTCTTGTTTCCCTCTTTGAGTGGCCCATTTCATTGAAATTTTGTTTTCTATACTCGATTCCATGTTTTTCCCACCTTTGAAATGGCCATTTCTTAGATTCATTATTATATAGTACCACAGATCAGTGAGAACATTCAGCATTTCATCCTTGTCCTTCTGAATTCCTTCACTTGCCATAAGGTCTTCCAGTTCCATCCTCATTGCAGAAAATTGCGTGATCTCATGTTCCTTGCATCTCAGAGGTATCCCATTGCATCCTTCTTGCTGGCAAATCTAGCCTGTGTCCTGGGGTCTGCTGGCACCAGAAGCAGAAGCAAATGGTTTTTCCTTTCCAGTGGAAGTTTGCCCCACCAGCATTCTCTCCTCCTTTTCTGATTTGAATAGTCAAACTTTGTCCCCATGGTGGGTAGAATTTGCTGGTGAATGTTTGCTCCTTTCTAGAGAACATCCAACCCTGTGGTAGCTGGGGTGAGTTCTGCCTTTCAGTACTGCTGTGCCCATACTTCCATTCTAGTCATGTGGAAGCAGCCTGGGACCTTCCTGTGGAGGGTCGTTGCCAAAGCAGCTCCTGGAGCAGTCATGGTGTTGGACTTGTCTTTACCCAGCTGGAATTCCTGTAGCCCAGATCTGCTGAGTGGTGACTCTGCCTTTCCCCCCATTCCAGAGAGCTGTGCTGCATAAACTGTGCCTGACGTTGGTGTCTCTCCTCCTGTTTTTGACGCTTACCAAGACATTCCCTGTCACCTGCCTGGTTGACGCTCAGTTTTCCCAGAAAACCAACTTTCTTACTCGACTCTGCTACTTGTATGCCGCCATGCAAGCCTCAAAGCCCAAATATTACTTTGCCTGGACATTAGGTAAGTTTCATGGAGTATTTGAGACCATTATGAGAAAGGGAACATTTTAATATATTTTATTATACCGTTATGAGATATACAGTTAAAAGATGTTTATGCTTTAGTTTCTGTTACACAGTGTTCCAGCGCCCATCCCTCCACCCATACCCGCCTCCCACCACCAATGTCCCCACCTCCCTTCCCCTTCCCCAGCATGCCCTTATGGCAGGCTCTCCATCTTCTTTCTCTCCCTCTCTCTCTCTTGCCTCTCTCTCTCTATCTCTTTCTTTCTCTCTCTCTCCTTCTCGCCTCCCCTTCCTACATATTGTGGATTGCAATACATACATTTAGAGGCTATCATGTGTATATTTTTGCCTATATTCAATGCTGAGTTCTCGGATGACACCATCATTTTCAATGAGGGTACAGTACACTGTACCCTCTCTATCTTACCTAGTCTCTGACTCCCATGAGATGGTGGTATATTAGGTTTTGAGATATTGCGCGGGTGCCAATGGGATCGGGTTGTGTCCAGCTGTGGCGCTCGGACCTTGAGGATGGCTGTGGTTGTGTTGCACGAGGTTTTCTGACTTTTGGAGGCTTGGTGGGGAGCAAATCAAGGACCGAAACTTGTCCCCAGTCCAAGCCACCCATCAGTTCAGTGCCGGGCGGGCAGGCAGAGATCCCGCCCTACACCTGAATCAGAATTTTAAAAAAATACAGCAACCCAGTATCCTGGGATAGCTTCACCCCAAAGCACATTGGATCAATGAATTAAAATCTCCAGGACCATTGAACTGGGATCATTTACTTTCCGAAGGAAACCCTTTTCTCCTGCCATCCACCAACTCAGATATCCGTGGTAAGAAGTGACTCAGGAGTGATAGCGCAATGGGGAGGGCAGTTTGCTTTGCATGCGGCCCACCCGCGCTCAATCCCAGCATCCCATCAGTCAGTCCCGGAACATCACCGGGAGTAATCCCTGAGTACAGGACCAGGAGTAACTCTTGAGTATCACTGGATGTGACTCCCTAAAACAGGGAAAAAAAAGTGTCACAGTCCTGACTGCTGTTCAAATGCAGGATCGTGACCAGGTGCCAAAATTTGGCAGCTGTTACTCTACCTGCCCAACTTGGCCGTTTAATGTAAACTTGGGGGAAGAGGGAGGATAGTCTGTCTTCACTACAGTTTTTCTGGGTTATCCCAAGTGCAAGATACAGTCTGGGTTAATTTTGCCAGTGCTTGTCTGACTTGAGTTACACTTTTGCTTTAAGAAATTATGCGTTGAAGACAGGGATGGTGCTCAGTGGTAGAGGGCATGCTTCGCATGGGAGAAACTGAAGTCAATCCCTGGCAACACACACAAAAAATTCTAAGGGAATGGTTCAGCTTGATGCTATGATTAATGCTGATTCCCAGTGCTGGGAAGGTAGAAAGTTGGGCATCATTTGTTTTTCTCATACTTTCTCCCCCCTTTCAGGATTAAACCTTCATCATTCCATTCAAACAACTATGGCATAGGGAAGTTTACAGCGTGCTCAAGTGAGCAATGACCCCTTCCCAACTTTGGTTAAGCCTTATGTAGTTCCCGTTTGAAACCACTCAGGAATGGAAATTTGTCTCCTTGCCTGAAAGGGTCTTGGGCCTGATGTCCAAAAAGCAAACAGTGACTTGGTGTTGAAGTCCAATGTGTTGCTAAAGTCAGTTCCAAATGTTTGGCTCACATTTCATGATTGAGAACCTAGTTCTTAATTGACTTCTTTCCTTACAAGTATTTAGACTGAAATTTGCAGCTCCTAAAATATTATTTTTTTTATATTGGAGTAGAAAACAAAGAACACAAACTTACCATTTAACCATCTCTAAGTGTACAATTCAGTGGCATTAAGTTTAATTATTATATTTGATTCTCCATTTCCATCATCCATCTCATCTCTATCCATCGCCCCAAACAGAAGTGCTGGCCCCATGAAACTCAGCAGTAACTCAGACATTCCTCCCTCTCCTGTGAGCCTGGTCCTCCTTTATTTTAAGGGCTGAAATGTACAGGGATCTGCCTAGCCCACTGCAATGCTTGGTCAAAGAGACTGAAACTGGAGCATTTCTCACACAGACAATGTGGAAAATTGTGTCTTTGGCGATATTGGTTTTATTTGAGCAGGTTTTGTTGAGTGTCGGGTCTGTACTATAAAGAATTCAAAGGTAAGAGTTTTCTTTGCTCTCAAGATTTTTTTGACCCTGGGAACGCAGATGTACATCTCAGCATTCTGAGCTCATCCTGTGTCTGTCCCTCTCCTTCCAACTTCACTCATCACAATAGTCTCCTGATCCATCTGAGTAATAGCATATTGCATGATTACATCTTTTTTTATAGACAAATAGTATGCCTTTGTGTAGATATACCATTGTTTCTTTATCCAGTTATCTGTTCTGAGACATGGGTCATTTCCAAATAATGGTTATTTTGAATAGTCCTGCGTTGAACATTGGAATGCATTTTTTCTTTTTTTCTGAAGAGTTTTTGGGCCCTTGGGATTGATGTCGAGAAGGGGGATTTCTGGGTCAGATGGAAGCTCGATTCTTAGTCTTTTGAGAAGCGTCCATATTGTTACCGAAAAGGATGGACCAGTCAGGGTATATCAGTAGGTTCCCATGTTCCCATTTATCCCCCATAGATATTCTGTTCATTCAGGGCCGTTTTCTGTTGCTGAGATAAGATAAACATTCTATAATTAGGGATTAGGTTGCTGGGGCTATCCTCTTTCTTAGACATTTCTTCTCAGTTAGCTCTTCATGTAAGTATTTGACCATTTGCCGTGGTACAGGCTGTTTTTAGCTTCTAGCCTCCTGTGAGCTGACCCAAGGCCATTTATGTACACTGTTGAAGGGATGAGTGTTGGAATATTGTATGACTGAAACCCAATCATAAGCAGCTTTATAACTGTGTATCTCGTGGTGATTCCGTTAAAAAAAAACGTTTTGTTCATTTATTTTAGGGTCTTGCCTTGGGAAACTGAACTCTCTCCTTCTAAAGGAGAGTCCAGGAAGTTGAAAACATAGAGTGACAACTAACATGGAGCCATTCTTGGCAACTGGTCAGGGAAACTGAGGCTTCATCTTTCCCTATGTAATGTGGTTCATCTTTTCACTATTCTCGAACGTGTGTGTGTGTGTGTGTGTGTGTGTTCTAATGTAGATCTGGTGGGGATGGAATTACAGGGAATGCGATGCCTGCTCCAATCTACCCTCTGAGAGTTGTCTAGATGTCTGGAGTATTCGGAGTATGGGAGAAACCCTTGCAGGGATAGCTTTCTCTGCCTTGAGCTCTGTTTCTGCCCTCTGCCTCGTTCTCTATTTTTTTTTAGTTGCTCCAGCAGCACACTTCATTAATTTGTATGGCCTCCACTTGAAATTTTCTACAGTTCAGATTACTTGGGCAGATCTGAAATTAACCTTTGTATTATTTATGAATAAAGCAGCAATGAATAGTTTAACAGGGAATATTTAAACTGCTTAACCGAATAATTGTTTTTTAATCCAGCTCCTTTAAAAGACTATTAACATATAATTGATGTACTAATTGCCCATAATTATAAATTTAAACCTTAAGGCCGGTCTCTTGATGAATCTGGGTTAACCGAGTACTGGTTACTTTTTATATTGAAATAATAAAGCTACTTCTTTGAACTTAGCACACAATATGGTATATTTACTCTATTCATTTATTAGTGAGGGTTCACTTATGCCCAAACTGTGTTCTCTATATCACAACCTCCAACATATGGGTATCCAAATTAACTTATAATATGTAAGAATCATGCACATTAAAAGTAGAAGCCAACTTTGGACC
Organism: Cryptotis parvus; assembly: GCA_021461705.1. NCBI lineage: Eukaryota > Metazoa > Chordata > Mammalia > Eulipotyphla > Soricidae > Cryptotis > Cryptotis parvus. The sequence goes on from JAJIBD010009715.1 coordinate 61,760, forward strand.
AGTGGGTTGAGAATCCTGGTATGTTCCAAGATAAAAGCTTAGTCTGGATAAACCCCATCAGAGGCACAAAGAGCACCAGGAAGTTTGACACAGACCAAACACAGGATTCCAGGAATCCATTCTTTGCTGCTTCTCACAGTGACTCCTCCCTACCCCCAAGTGGAAAATTCCAGTATTTAGAGGCCAGCATTTTTGGCCACTTGTGGATCTTAATGATCACTATGCCTCAGTACCCTTAATGCAAGGGGTGTGTGTTTGTGTGTGTGTGTGTCTGTCTGTCTGTCTGTCTGTGTGTGTCTGTATGTGTGTAAAACAAACAATAATTTTAAAACAGCAGTTGACATTTCCTGAGTGCTTCCTTCGGTCAGGCTCTGTGCTGTAATCTTTATTTTAAAAAAATTCTTTCAACATTATTTTACTGGGGTGTGTGCAGAGGCATGTCCTAAGTGATGTTCAGGAGGCTGGGCCTCCTCCTGGAAATTCTCATACAGCTGGGTGGCAGTTCAGTGTGGCATGTGGAGGGACCATGCAGTGCCGAGATATAACAGAAATGGAATCCACGCATGACTTAAACATTAATCTCCTGTACAATATTTCTGTACAGAAATATTGCAATAGAGACCATGCCTTTATCTACTTTATCTTTTTAAATATTTTATTATACCACTGTGAGATATACAATTACAAAGATGTTCATGTTTGGGTTTCGTGTTCTATACAGTGTTCCAGCACCCATCCCTCCACCAGTGCCCATTTCCCACAACCAATGTCCCCAATTTCTCCCCTCCCTAGCCTGCCTGTATGGCAGGTTCTTTTCTTCTCTCTCTCTCTCTCTCTCTCTCTCTCTCTCTCTCTCTCTCTCTCTCTCTCTCTCTCATCACTCTCTTCCTTCTCTGACACATTGTGGATTGCAATACATACATTTAGAGGTTATCATGTGTATCTTTTTGTGTATATTCAATACTCAGTTCTACACTGGTATAATTTCGATGATTATTAGCACACTGTTCCCACTTTATGCTTGAGGGAATAGACTTCTACAAGTTAGACAACCTCCTCAAGCAAGACCTTGCATGTCCTTGTCGCTGAGGGGTGCTAGTAATCCTGAGGCCCTCCACATCCAGCCACATGCCATAGTGAGCATTCAATGAGACACACTTGGGGGAGTGCTTTGTAGAATTCTAGAGAGATCAAATACATTCACACACAAGTTGTTAATTCTGTTCTTATGTATTTTATTTTAGTTTTTTCTGGGGGCAGAGGGCGGATGGCTTTGGTCATACCTGGCAATGCTCAGTTGCTATTCCTGTCTTGGTCCTTGGGGATTTCTCCCAATGGCGCTCAGAGGACATGTGGTGTCTGGGGTGGAACTCCATCATGCACTCATCCCAGCGAGCTCTTATGACTCTTTTCTTTAAGATCTAACCAGGTTTGCCCAGTCTGAGGCCAAGGAGGGAATTGAGAGTTTGCTTTGCTGGTCCTAGGCCCTCTCAGCCATAAAGCCCTGTTTTTAGTGTTAGTTTACTAGATCTCTTTAAGGACATTTTGTTTCCACATCTATCCCGTCTCCTGTCATTCCAAAGGTGTTCCCACACATTCAAAATGCTGTTAAGTGCAGAACACAGGCCACACCCTCGCCTTGTTTTCTCTTTTCCTGCTCCCCTGGGTTTTCAGCCAGTGGGTTTAGGAGAACGACAGAGCAAGGCGCAGTGCTTTCCATCCTTTGTCTGCAACGAAGCCAGATCATTTCACTGTGAAGCTGCAGAGAAGATAAGCAATATTAAATCTGTACAGCAGAAGGAGGCACATATGGAGCAGACTGTTTTTATTTTTCTCTCTTATTTAAAACAAAAGCTTGCTGAGGTCCCCGCAGCCTGACACAATGTGGGTTTCAGAGCCTATAATCCAGCGCCTGAACAACATTCACCGGGGCCACCACCAAATACGCAGAGTCTATGATCCCTCGTAGGCTTGACCCCTTGAATCTGTTTCTCCTCGCATTTCCTCTGTTATTCACTGATGTGTCCCCTGAATTGATGCCTGTTTGGCCTCTCTGTTCATCTACTTTTTTTTTTTTTTTTTGGTTAGATTCCATGTAAAGTATCTGAGTTGGTAGAGTACCCAACCAATGGTGGTCACCAATGACAGGGTTTCCTCTTTCTCCTGTGTGGGAGCCCTTCACAAATTCATCTTGATTGAACTTGAACGCCCAAGATCAGAAGTAGAATGACAATGAAGGAAGATTTCTCTTGGGTTGCCTCCAGGTTTCAGCTTTCAAAGTGCTCTGACTTAGTTCATTTTTTGGTGGGTCTCTCCAGTGGTCTTTGGGAACCCTTGAGGCAATTCTCCCTCATGCTCAGCCTGGGGATATTGACCTGATGGTTTCAATGGTCAGATCTGGCAATGCTCAGAAGTCCTCCAAGTCATGCTCAGGGTCTGCATGGCAATACTTTGCAGATCTGGGGGATGCTCCATGGTGTTGGGGGTTGAACTCAAAGTGTCATACATGGCAGGTATGTACTCAGCTCTTTTGAGCTGTCTCTCTGGCCCCTAGCTTGATTTCACTTAAAGAAACAGCTTAACTCAAGATAAATGAAAAGAGAAAATGAGATTATTGGTTATATCATAAATGTGTGTTGATTTTGTCAGGTCTCTGTGATTTTAAAAGTGTTTTATTCAGAAATTGATTAGATCTGAGGAGGATATATTTTTTTTATAGATGAGTAAGGTGGAAGAAATATGAGAATATTTCAACTCAGGGTCCAAGTAGGATGGTATTGGTCAGTGTGTCCATGTGGGGTATTTACAGCATCTGGTCCCCTATTTATCTCTTCCTCTCTTTTTTTTTGCTTGGGTTCTAAAATTCTCCAACTATCTCTCTCTCTCTCTCTCTCTCTCTCTCTCTCTCTCTTTTTCTTTTTTTTTTTTTTTTTTTGCTTTTTTTGGGTCACACCCGGCAATGCTCAGGGGTTTCTCCCTGGCTCTGCACTCAGGAATTACTCCTGGCGGTGCTCAAGGAACCATATGGGATTCTGGGGCTCGAACCCTTGGCCGGCACAGGCCAGCTGCATGCAAGGCAAATGCTCTACCCGCTGGGCTATCGCTCTGGGCCCCTCCAACTGTCTCTTAAGAGCCCTCTCTGCTGCCCTGCTTGTGTACTTCCTGTTCCAGAGAATGTGCTTGTTTCTCCGAGGGAGCTCTCCTCAGTGAATGCCCTGCTTCTTGCCTATCATTGGGGTCCACATGGGTCGGCTTTCTGGTTTCAGCTTCTGAGTGTGTATGTATTTTTTGCCTTCTTCCATTTCCCCCCTCCTGTCAAGTTGCTCCTTGAAGCACAGTTTCTTTATCTGAATATTTCATTTCTCTTCTCACTCTCTGAAGTTCTCCTCCCTTTCTCTGTACTTAGCATGTGCTTACCAAACACAAGTGAATGAAAACAACAAACAAACACCAACTTGAGACTAGCAAGAATCCAAACTGGTTCTCTAACTCAGACTGATACCAAGTCTTTCATGTCTGCCTGGGGTCTTTCCAAGGAAATGAGTGCCAGTCTCTGGAGCTAAAGAGCACGTGGCGGTGTACTCCGTCTTGGACACGGCAGTGTGACTTTTGTTTGCTTTCCTAACGTGTTGTTTTAAACACCATAGCTGATGCGGTGAATAATGCAGCTGGCTTTGGGTTCAGCGGTGTGGATAAGAATGGAAATTTCTGTTGGGATCTGCTTTCTAACCTAAACATCTGGAAAATTGAGGTGAGCTTGGATTTTATTTATTTATTTATTTATTCATTCATTTATTTATTTATTTATTTATTTATTTATTTATTTATTTATTTATTTATTTATTTATTTTGTGTTGTCTCAGTCCCCATAGAAAATGTGCTGGTGGGGCTGGAGAGTGTTTGTTTTGCAGGGCGGAGAGTGTTTGCTTTGCACGTGTCTGCATGCCTGGGTTCTATACCCGGCATCCAATATGGTCCCCTGAGGATGACCAGAAGTGATTTCTGAGTGCAGCAGAGCCAGGATAAACCCCCTAGTATTGCTGCGCGTGACCCAAAAAAGACAAAGGAAAAGGAAGGAAGGAAGGAAGGAAGGAAGGAAGGAAGGAAGGAAGGAAGGAAGGAAGGAAGGAAGGAAGGAAGGAAGGAAGGAAGGGAAGGAAGGAAGGAAGGAAGAAGGAAGGGAGGGAGGAGAGGGAAAGAGGAAGGGAGGGGAGGGAGGGAGGAAGGGAGGGAGAGAGGGAGGGAGGAAGAAAGGAAGGTAGGAAGGAAAAAAGGAAAGGAGGAAGAAGGAAAGAAGGAAAGGAGGGAGGAAGGAAGGAAGGTAGGAAGGAAAGAAGGAAAGGAGGAAGGAAGGAAAGAAGGGAGGGAGGGGAGGAAGGAAGGAAGGTAGGAAGGAAAGAAGGAAAGGAAAAAATGCGCTGGTGGTTGTGCTTCCGTGTGGTATCCAGGGAAATTGATCTGCAAAGCTACTCCAGAGAATGTCAGGTCCTTGCAGCCTCTTCGCTCTTTTTTGTATTTTTTGAGTGTTTCCTCCTATTTGGTTTGGATAAGGTACCCACTGTCTTAATAGTTTTAGTGGTTTGAGGATGGAGGAAACAATCCAAGAATACTGAAAAGAGCCAGAAGAATCTTTCAGTCCTTATTATTTCTTTTCTTTGAACTAGCAACTTACAGAGACATTTTTTTTCTATGGTTCGCCATTTGACCTTTTTGTCTTTAAGAACATAGGTCCAAAGCCCCTGTATTGGGATACAGTATTACAAGCTTTCTGGGGCAATGGCACTCTTCAACGCTCACTGTTTGTGGTGGGTAGTGCCCAGTTTTAGGTCCCCAGAATCTGTATGGGTGGGTTTCCTCTTTTCTCTAGCTTCATTCTTGTACCAGCATTCTCAATCTATCTCTGTTTTTCAAGGGGGGATTTTTGGGCTCCCTCACTTTTGATTTCCACAGTGTTGCCGTTCTTTACTGTGAGCCACACACATCTTAGTTTTCCCTCCTGCAGCTGGATAGGGTGACCAGGGCACAGAGGGAAGTGGTTCTCTAGCCTGGTGACTCACAGTGGCTGGGAGTTGGGTTGTCGCCACCCACCACGGAGCTGGCAGAGTGCCATGAGAGTCTGAGATAAATGGCGATGAATAAGGGAAACCAGGAATCCCAAATGTGGACACTGACTGACCACTTGCCATCTTATGAGGAAGAAACTTGGTTAGAAGGAGCTGGATGGGGGGTGGGGAGATACCCAAGGCCTTTCTTCAAGGGTCCAGGGAGAGTCTGTGGACCCATCTTTATCCATGGTGGATGCAATGTCAATCTTCTAGAAGTTTCTAGAACCTCCTCTGACAGGGAGAATCCCAACTATATTGGAACTCTCTTCCATCTTCTCATCCAAACTGACTGGAAGCCTTGAAGGACTGTGGGTGACTGACTCCTCTGTCCTTGATCCTCTGCAGTCTTCTGAAATGTGATCCCCCCAAAATTCCTCTTACCGAAGGTGTGTGTGTTCATGGTAAAAATGAAGTTAGGATGTTGTGTATGATTCATGAAACGAAAAGCAAAGGAGAAAGTATAGCATTTTAGTGGTGTTGATCTGGAGAAGGAGATAAAGAAAAATGGTGGGTGTTGGGTTGTGTTAAGGTTCCCAGAAGTTGCCGTGCATGTCGCCATTTCCCAGACTAGAACACATGGAAGAAATAAAACTCCTAGGGTACTGAAATAAAAATCAGTACATGCTCCAGGGTTAAGTGGTGGGTCGCATGCCTAGTCATATGCTGCATGTGCAAAGTCCTTTGTCCCCAGAACCACCTGAGCCCCTGAGTTCTTTTATAAGGTGTGGCCCCATGACAATAAACAACTCCCCCAAACTGATCATGCAGAACACATCCAGTGTATCTTGTTCATCTACCCTGGATCTCCCTGTCTCCCTTCCTCTCACACATACTGTCCTGTGCCAAGGTATAATTAAGATTTTTCTTCTGATCTGAAAGAAATTAAAAGTGCTCTTGAACTCTCTAACTTTATCAGGCCTCTGGTTCCAGACTTTGCTTCCCAGATATTCTAAGATCATAAAAAATATTTATTTTGGGGGGCCGGAGTGATAGTCCAGTAGGTAGGGCATTTTCCTTGCACGCGGGTCAACCCATGTTCGATCCCCGGAATCCCATATGGTCCCCCAGCACCGCCAGGAGTAATTCCTGAGTGCAGAGCCAGGAGTAACCCCTGAACATTGCCAGGTGTGGCACCCCAAAAAATATTTGTTTTGGTATTTGAACTACACCTGGCTGTGCTCAGGAATCTCTCCTAGCAGTACTCAGGGTACCGAATGTGGTGCTGGAGAGTGAACCTGGGTCTGTCAGATGCAAGGCAAGCACTCTTATCCACTGTACTGTCTCCCTGCCCCAGATGTTTTTGTTTGTCTGTTTTGGGATGAGTACTTCTGGCTGATGCTCACTCCCAATTGAGTGATTTTTTTCCTTCTTCTCTATATTCTGACCCGTTCATGCATAAGATCTCTTTCTGTTACTGGTAGAACTGGAAGCATTTGAATCAGTAGAGCTACTTATAGAGGAATATCCAGACTAGCCTGGTTTATAACAGACTCCACAGTGAGGAGATGACAGTTAAACTCAAGCTGTGAGCTCAAGGGGACTGGAATCATGTATTTTTCCTTTGGAAAAACCCTTTTTAGAGAGTTTTGTTTTAAATAAATAAGTTTTCTTTTTTTTTAACCAGAGTGGAGGAAAAACATGCAAACCCGTTACTTCAGTTTTTCTATCATTTTAAAGTAAAATTTAAGAAAAATGAAAAGACTAGGTAAGCAAAGTTCTAGGTGCAAAGTTAGTCTCTGGGACCGAGGACACTTGCCCGCATATGACAGAGCCACTGGCCCACTGAGGTCTGAGCCCTCCCTGTCAAAATAGCCCATTGCATTTGCTGCCAGGGAAATTCTGGGGAGGACTTTCCGTTTACTCGGGTATTTTTAAAGTTAATGATAGGTGTTGTTTTCTTCTCTCTAGACTGCCACAAGTTTCAAAATGTACTTAGAGAACTGGAATATTCAGACAGCAACTTGGCTAAAGCGGTAAGAAAACCAGAAATGAGCTCATTGCTCCTGGCACCGCGTGGTGTGGAGCTGGGAGTGATTAGGTGACTAGCAGTCCCCGGACAGTGCTCAGGATGCCCACACGTCTGTGCTGTATTAACTTCCTGGCCTGGTCAGTGGCAAAGTAGCCACTCTGGGGAAGTCTTGCAATGGAGTGTTCTTATTTCATTTATTTAAAACTATTTTACTTTGGGGCGAGGGAGGGTTGTTGGGTCATATCTGTCAGTGCTTAGGGACTATTCTTGGCTTTGTGCTCAGGGAGTGACCCCTGGTGGTACCCAGGGGAGACATGGCTTACCTCCCTTAATACTTCTTACAAATATAGGCACTGGAGTGTATTTATTTCAATGTGGCACACATCACACTGGCATGGCCACTCACTAGCACTCATTTTCAGAGGTACATGAATCCTCTGAGACTTTGGTTATCCTCATTTTACAACTGAGGTCAGTGAGACCCAGAGAGGGTGTACAACTTGCTTACTGTCACACAGCTCGTGAGTAATAGATGTGAGCCACCCATCTGTCTGTAGAACAAGACTCTTACCTTGATTCTGTGTGGTCTGTCATTGCTGCTCAGTCACATGGAGGGTCATGTTAGTGTAACATCATTGAAGAAGGCTGTGATCATGCCTAGAGTGGTACGCTTTATGGGATTCTGATGCTTTTGTTCTTCAACTTGGACTTTTGTTTGTTAATGTTTTTGATTGTGATATTTCTCTTGCTTTTTTGTTTTCTAGCACATTTCCAAATTAGAAAGATTGTTATTTGGGGCATGATCAATAGTATAGTAGGTAGGGTGTT
>JAJIBD010009716.1:0-78918 GCA_021461705.1 Cryptotis parvus
AGAAAGAAAGGGACATTAAAGAAACTATCCCATTCACAATTGCGCCACAGAAAATCAAATACCTAGGAATCAGTTTGACAAAGAATGTAAAGGACCTCTACAAAGAAAACTACAAAAACGTTACTTCAGGAGATAAAAGAGGACCTGAGGAAATAGAGAAACATTCCCTGCTCATGGATTGGAAGGATTAACATTATCAAAATGGTAATACTCCCTAGAGCTTTATAGATTCAATGTGGTCCCTATAAAAGACACCCATGACGTTCTTCAAAGAAATTGAACAAACACTCCTGAAATTTGTATGGAATAATAAACCCCCACGAATAGCTAAAAGCAATCCTTGGGAAAAAGAAGATGGGAGGTATCACTTTCCCCAACCTCAAGCTCTACTACAGAGCAGTTGTAATTAAGACAGTGTGGTATTGGTATAGAGACAGACCCGTAGATCTATGGAATCGAACTGAATATCCTGAAACACACTCTCAAATATACAACCACTTAATCTTCGATAAAGGAGCAAAAAATATTAAGTGGAGCAAAGAAAGCCTCTTCAACAAATGGTGCTGGGAAAACTGGGCAGCTATGTGTAAAAAAATGAACTTAGACCTCCCTTGTAATGCCATGTACAAAAGTCAGATCAAAATGGATTATAAGGAGCAGTGTGAAGAAGAGGAGGCGAGAACAACCCCTGGACCGACCAAAGCCCGCACGCCGCTGCATCCCGCGTCCAGCGCCTACGTCCCGCCGCTGTCGCCACCATGCCCAAGAGAAAGGCTGAAGGGGATGCTAAAGGAGATAAAGCCAAGGTGAAGGATGAACCACAGAGAAGATCCGCAAGGTTATCAGCTAAACCTGCTCCTCCAAAGCCAGAGCCCAAGCCTATAAAGGCCCCTGCAAAGAAGGGAGAGAAGGCACCCAAAGGGAAAAAGGGGAAAGCTGATGCTGGCAAGGATGGAAATAACCCTGCAGAAAATGGAGATGCCAAAACAGACCAGGCACAGAAAGCTGAAGGTGCTGGAGATGCCAAGTGAAGTGTGTGCATTTTTGATAACTGTGTACTTCTGGTTACTGTACAGTTTGAAATACTATTTTTTATCAAGTTTTATAAAAATGCAGAATTTTGTTTTTACTTTTTTTTAAAGCTATGTTGTTAGCACACAGAACACTTCATTGTTGTTTTTGGGGGGAAGGGCATAAGTCACTAATAGAACGTCTCCAAAACTGGATTGCTTTGGGGGGGGAGAAACAACTTTCCCTGCTAGTTTTGAGAGACTCCTCTTGGTTTCCAAGAGGAGATTCCTTGACACACATTAGCCACCTTGGCAACCAAAGCCTTGCGGTGGGGAAAAACCAAACTGCGCTTTCTATGTCCTGTCTCCCTCTCCGCCTTCAGCATAGACTTGACTCCCTTAAACCCAGAGACCCCTGTGGACCCTGGACTCCCAAGAAGTGGTTACCAGGAGGTCAGGCTCTCTGGACTCCGCAGTGCCCCAGCTGAGAGGGCTGCCCTCAAAAGAATGGTTCCTTTTTAGATTGTGGACCTTCAGATTGATCATTCTGCCATTTTCTTTTGATTTCCTGAAAGTCAGGGGTCGGCTTGTGAAAAGTTGTTAAACAACATACTAAATGTGAAATGTCAACCCTCACTCTAAACTTTCCCTTTTTCAGAGCATCAAATGAAGAGCGTCATCAGGTTTTTTTTTTTAATTTTTTTATTTTTAAAATTACAAAGATATACAATTAAAAAAGTTCATATTTGGGTTTTGGTCAAACAGTGTTGCAGCACCCATCCCGCCACCAGTGCCCATCTCCCACCACCAACGTCCCCGGTTCCCTCCCCCTCCCCCAGCCCTGCTCCATGGCAGGTTCTTGATTTCTTTCCATTTCTCTCTCTTTCTCTTTTCCTTCCCCTCCAGACCATGGATTACAGAACATACATTAAAGGGTTGTCATGTGTATCTTTTTGCCTCTATTTAATGCTCAGTTCTAGGTTGGCATTAGTACCCTCAACAATTGTTAGCACACTGTTCCATTTCTGTCTTACCTAGCCTCTGAATCCCACACGTTTGTGATAATTTCCACCTTTGACAGGACCTCCTGATATATGTTTCACTTGACCTTGGATATTGGTATCATAATATGTACCTATATATTTATGTTATACAAATAAATGCAGTCATTCTGTATCTGTCTCTCTCCTTCTGGCTAATTTCGCTCAACATAATCTCCATGTCCATCCATTTGTAGGCAAATTTTATAACTTCATTTTTCCTAACCGCTGCATAGTATTCCATTGTGTAGATGTACCAAAGCTTTTTTATCCAGTCATCGATTTTCGGGCACTCGGGTTGCTTCCAGATTCTGGCTATTGTGAATAATGCTGCTATGAACATAAAAGTAGGGATGGTGTTTCCGCTGCGTATTTTTGGCTTCCCAGAGTAGATTCCCAGGAGTGGTATGGCTGGGTCAAATGGAATGGGAGTTCAATTTCTAGTCTTTGGAGGAAAGTCCATATTGTTTTCCAGAAAGGCTGTACCAGCCGGCATTCCCACCAACAATGGATGAGTGTCCCCTTTTCCCCACACCCACGCCAGCACTTGTTGTTCTTGCTCTTTTGAATATGTGCCAGTCTCTGTGGTGTAAAGTGGTATCTCATTGTTGTTTTGATTTGCATCTCTCTGATGATTAGTGATGATGAGCATTTTTTCATATGTTTTTTGGCCATTCGAATTTCTTCCTTGCTGAAGTTTCTGTTCATTTCTTCTCCCCCATTTTTTGATGGAGTTGTTTGTTTTCTTCTTGTAAAGTTCTACCAGTGCCTGATATATCCTGGATATTAACCCCTTATCAGATGGGTATTGGGTGAATATTCTTTCCCATTCTGTGGACTGCTTTTGTATCTTAGTCACTGTTTCTTTTGAGGTGCAGAAGCTTTTTAGTTTCATGTAGTCCCATATGTTTATCTTTTCTTCTAGTTGCTTTGTTAGTGATGTTTCATCTTTGAAGATGCCTTTAGCTTCAATGTCATGGAGGGTTTTTTCTATATTTTCTTCAATGTACTTTATGGATTCAAGTCTGATATTGAGATCTTTAATCCATTTTGATCTGATTTTTGTGCAAGACGTCATCAGGTTTTATAGTGGCTTTCTGATTTTGGTAGTCCATTGAAGAAGGGAGTTTGAAAGTTATTGTATACTGTTAACAATTGTCTGCCCATGTCCTGCCTGAAATACCATGATTGTTTATGAAAAGTATCTTTAATAAAGCTGGATACAGTTTGAAAAAAAATGGATTCTAGATCTCGATATCAGACATGAATCTATAAGGTACATCGAAGAAAACATAGGAGAAACGCTCTATGACATCAACACGAAAACTATCTTTAAAGACGACACACCACTGACCAAGCAAATGGAAGCAAAGATAAACAAATGGGATTATATAAAACTGAAAAGCTTCTGCACCTCAAAAGTAACGGTGACCAAGATACAAAGACAATCCACAGAGTGGGAAAGGATATTCACCCAATACCCATCTGACAAGGACTTAAAATCCAGCATATATCAGGCACTGTCAGCACTTCACAAGAAAAAAAACAGCCCACTCCATCAAAAAATGGGGGAGAAAAATGAATAGAATCTTCCAAAAAAGAAGAAATTCGAATGACCAAAAGGCATATGAAAAAGTGCTCTTCATCTTTAATCATCAGGGAGATGCAAATCAAAACAACAATGATGTACCATCTCACACCACAGAGACTGGAAAACATCCAAAACAGCAAGAACAACCGGTGCTGGCGTGGATGTGGGGAAAAAGAGACTCTCATCCACTGTTGGTGGGAGTGCCGACTGGTCCAGCCCTTTTGGAAAACAATATGGGCATTCCTTCGAAAACTAGATATTGAGCTCCCATTTGATCCAGCACTAGCACTCCTGGGAATATACCCGAGAGACAGAAAAACACATAGCAGAAACACTATCTGTACTTCTTTATTCATCTCTGTGCTATTCACAATAGCTAGAATCTGGAAACAACCTAAATGCCCGAGAACAAAGGACTGGCTAAAGAAACTGTGGTTCATCTACACTGTGGAATACTATGCAGCTGTCAGAAAAGATGATATTATGAAATTTACCTGCAAATGGATGGACATGGAGACAATCATGCTGAGTGAAATTAGTCAGAATGAAAAGGACAGATATAGAATGACTACATTCATTAATAGGATATAAATAGATTCCAGTGTTTTACTAAGTGTGGGAAATGGTAATGGCAGATTAAAACTCACCATTGAATATACACAAAGAGACTTAAGTGGTAAACTCTAAATATCTGCATGGATAGCCACAATATGTAAAAGAAGAGGGAGAGAGATGCAGAGACAGAGAGAGAGAAAGAGAGGTAATGGGGCTACCTGCTATTGAGGCAGCCTGCGGGTTATTGGGAGGGGGTGGGGTACATTGATGGTGGAAATGAGGCACTGGTGGAGGGATGGGTGCTGGAATACTGTATTACCAAGAATCAATTATGAACACCTTTGTAATTGTATGTCTCACGGTGGTATAATAAAACATTTACTGTATCACTGTATCACTGTCTTCCCGTTCATCATCGATTGGTTCGAGCGGGCACCAGTAACATCTCCATATGTCCTGTCTCATGATAGTAGAGCCCAAGGGCACCTGTTTGCTCCAGGACCATAAAGAGCCTCAAATCATTTCATCAGGTCATAGGAATGAGGTCTAAAATTGTTACTGGTGTTTTGCATATCAAATACGACACGGGTAGCTTGCCAGGCTCTGCCGTGTGGGTAGCATGCTCTTGTAGTCATCTCTAAATCTAGCATTTATTGACAAACCATGCAGCTGCTTGCGGCCTAGTGAGCCAGCGTGTAATCAGCTCTTCTGCTGGGTGGAGTTCTGATGAGAGGAAATCGGATGTGGAAAATGGAGGCCCTCATAGAGTGGGGAGTTGTCTGGCTTGTTGCAAGGCTCTGCTGGGATGGCAGGCCAGTGCTAGAATCCGCCATCCCTCCTGGGCACCTCGTGAGTGGCTTGGCACAGGGAGAGCCAGTAGCAGCTCTGCCCCATGTCTGTGAGTCTCTGGATCAGCATACCTGAGCCAGGTTTTAAAAAGACTGCTGCAGGGTGGATCTCGATGAGCCAGGCTCTGATAGGCTTGTCTGCGGGTGGAGCTCTGATGAGAGGGAAGCCCGGATGTGGAAAAATAGAGGCCCTCATGGAGTAGGGGGGTCGTCTGGCTTGTTGCAAGGCTCTGCTGGGGTGGCGGGCCAGTGCTAGAACCCGCCATCCCTCCTGGGCACCTCGTGAGTAGCTGGGCACAGGGAGAGCCAGTAGCAGCTCTGCTTCAGGTCTGTGAGTCCATAATAATATGGACTCACATATTAAAAAATTATAATTGGCATATTGAATACCTACAGGTAGGTTGCTAGGTTCTGCCATGGCTCTGGGTTCACCACAGGGTTATTAAAGTCTCAAAGTGTTCCATAATTTTCCAAAAGTTATAGAAATATTTCTTTCTATATGTTTCCCTTTTAAAAAGATACACATGACAACCCTTTAATGTATGTTCTGTAATCCATAGTCTGGAAGGGAAGGAAAAGAGAAAGAGAGAGAAAGGGAAAGAAATAAAGAACCTGCCATGGAGGAGGGCTGGGGGAGGGGGAGGGAACCGGGGACATTGGTGGTGGGAGATGGGCACTGGTGGAGGGATGGGTGCTGGAACACTGTATGACCAAAATCCAAATATGAACTTTTTAATTGTATATCTTTGTCATTGTAAAAATTAAAAATTAAAAAATATATGTACAAAAAAAATTTTTTTTAAATAATAAAATCACTTCACTTGTAAAAAAATGTAGAAACTGAGCTGGAGGGATGGTATAGGGATCCTAGGATTTGCTTCACTTGTAGTCTGTTTGCCAGCTGTTGGGGAGCCGCTGGGGTCCACAACAATACCGGGAAGCGAAGTTCCCTTCTACCTCCAAAGCTGGAGGGAACGGATAATAAAAAAATTAAAAAATAATAATAAAAAATTAAAAATAAAAATAAATCCTGCACCAGATTCCTGAGTTTTCATCCATTCCCTGCTGGCTTCGGAGGTAGAAGGGAATTCGCTTCCGGTATTGTTGGGGTCCCCAGCTGCTCCCCAACAGCTGGGGAACAGACTACAAGTGAAGCAAATCCTAGGATCCCTATACTATCTCTCCAGATCAGTTTCTACATTTTTAAAAGGAAACATATAGAAAGAAATATTTCTATAACTTTGGGGAATTATGGAACACTTTGAGACTTTAATAACCCTGTGGTGAACCCAGAGCCATGGCAGAACCTAGCAAGCTACCTGTATGTATTCAATATGCCAGAAACAGTAACAATAAAGGACCTCCTTCCCAACTAATGGAGACATCACTGGCGCCCACTCAGGCAAATTGATGAACAACGGGAGGACAAGTGATACACGTGAATCTTCTACTCATATTTTAATTACACAGGAAGTATGTATCATAAAACACAAGATACTAATTACAAAAATTTCAAGTTTACAAACCCTTGAAACCCAGTAAAGTTTCCTAAAAGTGTATGAATTCCAAGTAAATATTTTATTTTCTAAATCTAACCTGAAGACACAACTGTGTTATTTTTAACCATTGCAAAAGTTTGGAATTCTAACACATACCTAAGCAACTCTCTGATCTTACTCTTCAAACACCAAGTGACTTAGCAGCTGGTGTCAGCAATCTAAAAGTTCTGTAGCTTATAGCTGTGTTTCTATTGCTAACAATGAGCTTAGGGTTTCAGAACCCCCTGCAGTAGGTGACTTTGTGACAGTCAACATCTAGAGGGACTAACTCCTAGGAGCAAGGTGATCCTTGTTGCCAATTGATTCTTCCTGTGGGAACACAACTGGCCACTGTCTTCTGATAGTCTTTAAACCCTTCATTATGATTATCTCTGTTACAGAAGCAGATATCTAGGTTTTCACTTAGTTGATTAATACTTCTTGAATAACTGTGCAAGTAATATATTGGGAAACAAAAATGATTCATTCAAACTTTTTTAAATGTACTAAAAGTTTTCTTTCTAACTTCATAATAATTTAACATATAGTTCTTTGTGTTATTATGATGCCTGCTGTGTCTTCTGGGTTTTTCCTTCTTTCTTGCCTACCTTCCTTCTTCAAGCCACTCATCTCTATGCTCAAGACTTGCTCCCAGTATTCCTTGGGGAATCATGAGGTGCTGGGGATTGAACCCAAGCCTCCTGCATGCAAGGCATGTGTTCCAGGTCCAGGGATATACTGTAGAGGTTGAAACACATGCCTTGAATGTGACTATCCTGCGTTTGATTCCTGGCATCACATGGCATCCTGAGAACTGAGTATAACTCAAGCACTGCCAGGGTGGCTCTGATGGTTCCCAGAATTTGAGGATCTGAGAAACACTGAAGCACCCTCAGGCCCTAGGACTAAACTATTGGCCTAGTTGGCAGTGTATTATCAGGAGTGATCTCTGGGCCCAGCCTGGCTTATTGAACTATATCTTCAGTCCTCCCAGGTTTATTTCACATATGTATTTAAATGTGTTTGACTATGAAATCATGTTACCTACAAATTCTTCTGTATAAATTTGGGTAGGACATGACTTGAGGCTGCATTACTTCCTAAAGAAATTACATTTCTTATCATGCCCTGAAAATACTAACAATTTGGGCCTTTACTAGCACTCTTCTTTATGGTACTGCCTACTCCATAGGTGATGTGAAATTGGTTGCAATCCCCACAGAGGAACCAACTGGTTCTGAGGTCTCAGAGAAATGTTGTGTATCTTATTGTGCCCCTTATTCCTATGCTGCTCCATCATAAACAATGGGTATGTTTGTCATCCTTTCACTTAATTTGACACTTTAGTGTTGAGGAAGCCGCTGGTCCCCAACAGTGCCGGGAAGCGAGTTCCCTTCTACCTCTGAAGCCTGGGGGAATGGATGAAAACTCAGGAATCCGATGCAGTTTTAAAAGGGCTTTACTATCACAGGTTCCAATATACAATCCAAGAGCAGGGAAAACCTCCGGACTCTGGGTTCCCAGCTAGGCCCCAGCCACGTGTAGGCAAGATGGCTTCCACCACGTGATGAGGCCCAACAGAGAATGGAGAGGATGGAGAAGCAAAATGCCAAGGGAAGTCAAAATGGCAAAAGGAGCTCTTTTTTTCTTGCAGCGTATTTTATAGGTAGAAATCTGCCCAAACTCCCCAGCCAGGCCCATTCTGAGCTGAATGATGAAAACATCATTCATAGAGATGAAAACAGGAAAATAGCCCTATAGAAATGTAGCAACTTCAGGAGGGCTTCTGGCTGTTTGCAAGAACCTAGAGATCATTCAAAGCCTCTCTAGCAGAGCTGGGAGGAACTATAAGCTAAATGTAACTTCCCCTGGCAGGGGGTCAAATGCCCTCAGATAATTTCTCCCAGCACCTTAACTAATGTCTTGAGCCAAGATCTGCCTAAAAATGCCTTTATAGGGTAGAGATGGCATGCCTCTGTACCAAAGACTATACTAATGCCAGTTGAATATTTCTCCAAGCCTTCACAAGAGTCTCATCTACTTCACTGTAGTTTTGTATTTTAGTTGCCTTTGAGTTATCAGGGAGCCATGCTTGCTTGCTTGGAGGCACACAGCATTTCTCTCTGGTCTAATTACTTAGAGATTCAACGTGACCAGGCAAATATGCTGGTAAGATCTAGCTAGTCCCACGATGATTGTGGTAGCATGAGAGAATATTTATACCAGCCAGTACAGAATACATAGTCAGATAAACTGCCACATTTAAACTACCCCCTTATCTACGAAGTGACCTGCAGGAGGCAAACCAGGGCAGATGCAGAGGCTCTTGTCCTGCAACACTTTAGAGATTCCAGAAGTAGAAATCTCATGTTAGATTCCTAATCTTGGGAGACTGCAAATGTGCTACATATACAACTTTCAAAACGGAAGCTCAATGTCTCCATTCTTTTGGAATGCTCCCATTTACCTTAATGTTTCCTCTCTATAATTTCCTCCTGTGACATATTTTGCAATCTACTTTCATTTACTTCCAGTTCAGGAAGTGACTGATGATAGATAGATAGATAGATAGTAATGTGAATGTATAGAGATAATAATAGAGAATAGATATAGATATAGATCCTGCCCCCTTAAGGTTTTGAAGATGTGGCTGTGGTGCCTGGCTGTGTTGGCAGGTGGCAGACAGGAGACAGGCTTGTATAGACCCAGGGCTCTGCCTAGTGGGCCCTGAATGGTTGATGGTCTGACATAGAAAAAAGACTGGCCCCCCTTGGGTGAACCCAGAGCCATGGCAGAGCCTAGCAAGCTATTTGTGGTGTATTCGATATGCCAAAAACTGTAACAATAATGAACCTCATTCCCAAAAAATTGAGACATTACTAGCACCCACTCGAGCAAATTGATGTACAACGAGAAGACAAGTGACAAGATATATAGATAAATGATATATGTCATATATAAGATGTATATATATATATTTGAGATATATATGATATATTATATGATGTTTGTAATCATGCATGAATTTCCATTCTCCCCTCTGGAATAGTTCCATGGCATTTCAAGAATACTTTTCTCAAAGCTTCAGTACAGTACTGATTTCTATGGTATTTCTACAATGTTAATGACACTCACAATAAACACAAGAGGAAGGTTACTTAAATTTATGATTTTGGAAATCAGCATGAATATTACCTGGAAGCTGGTTAGAAGTGCAGATTTGTGAGCTGCCCTCTGTGTCTAGGGCTAAGGAATCTGATATTATAAGTTTTTTAAACAATTTTTTACAAGTTTTACAAGTTTTTACAAATTCTCCATCACAACACATAAAGAAAACATCTGAGCAAAGCCCAGTCTTAAAGAGGTTGAGGTACATGAGAAAAACAAGTCATTGGTTTTGCAAAGCCAGAACATGAAGTCAAGATGATGGATAGGTTTAAAAATTGATGATGCTATTTCTTAGTCTTTTCATAGTCAATAGAAAAGATGCAAATAATGGAGACGGAACACCCCTAGGGTATAGCAGTCAGTTCTTTCAAAAAAAATAATACTGAATGTGTCCAGGAAATAGTAGTGAGATCAGCATAATACTGAATATGTCCAGGATGTAGTAGTGAGATCAGCAAAAGGAATAAGGCAGAATCAGGAGTGTTGACGATAAAATTAGCTGAAGACTTAGAATCCTGATGATGCGTTTTATGGTTCTGTGTTGGCAAGAAGCATGGAGAAATAGAGTTTCACAATTTATTTTTTTCTTTTTTTGGGTCACAACCAGCAATGCTCAGGCGTTACTCCTGGCTTTTTCTATTCAGGAATTACTCCTGGCAGTGCTCAGGGGGCCATATGGGATGCCAGGGATCGAACCCGGGTTGGCCGCGTGCAAGGCAAACGCCCTACCTGCTGTGCTATCGAATTTCACAATTTAAATGGAGAAGCTTTGGGAGAAGATGGCAAAGTGCAAGATTCAGAGGGTGTTAATTATTCTCACAGACAAAGCACCTGAGAACTTTGTGTGAATTATTAAAATGCTGTTAACTTATTGCATTTGGATGTCAATTGACTGCCTTTCAGTCTTAATAGAGCTTTATTTCAGGACTCGATAATAAAATTTTTACTTATCTATTGTGTCACAGAGCTGCTGTTAGCAGTGCCTTTATTGAATTACATGGTGTGGAAATTGAAATGGTAATAGGTTTTCACAAAAACAGACACTGAGGGGTTTTAGAGATAGATGGGAAACAAGAAGGCATTAAAGTCTATACTGATGACTTTATTCCCTCCAGAAACAATCCCATCAAGTTTTCCCAGAAATGCTGTCTTGATGCACAAAGTGTAAGACAAGTACTCAAGCAGTTACAAGGGGACTTTCTGGAAAAGGGCTGGGAAGCTTGAGATGCTCTGAGCTACTAGAAATGAGTTCCAACTAACTTTTCATGGACACCTGCATGCAAGTTGGTTCACTTGCTCCAAATTGCTCCTCTAAAATCTGTAGTCAGTAAACAGCTATTTTGTGAAGAGTGAAAATAAAAATAAAAAAATGACCTCCGCTTCTAGTGAATGGTAGATACTGCATAAATAGTAAATTTTGTTCTTATTGATAATTCAAACTTGACTAACTAGAAGCTAACTCAAACCGCAGGTCCAATTGTACAGATTTTATTGTTCTGTTCTTCCTTGTTCTGCTATTTGTCAGTTTCTTTTTGAGATGAGTGCATTGCTAGAGTTGGGGGTGAGGCATTAATTCATTTTCCTTCCTGCAATGAAGAGACCTCAAAGACCAAGGCTGGGCTGACCTGATGTTTTCTTACCACACGGTAAGTAAAGAATGGAAAACAACCATGCTGACATTGAGGTGTCAGCTCCTGCTCCCCAAGATCTCCTGGGCATTCCCTCCCTTCCTAGAATTGGGGACTTTTTTTACTTTGCTTCCATTTTTGAAGTTTCCTTTTAGTTTCTGTTGCCTAACGGCAAGCAATTCCTGCTAGGACATAACAGGAGAGCCCGAAGAATCTTCAGTTTCTTCAATCCCAAACACACTAAGGTGAAGATGAGGGAGGAAATGGATGTGGAGAATTAAAGGTGATTTTGCTTTATGTTTTCTGAGAAGCAGAGCTCTGAGGCAACCCTACTGGGCCTGGTTCATGGCCTTTCTCTCTTTCATTAATATGCCTCTCCCTGGACAGGGTCCTACTTTTCAGACAATTTATTGCTAAGGAAAGAAAGGCTATCACCATCCCAAGGGACTGATTGCTGGGAGCAATAATCAGCAATGTGAGGCTGTTCCAAGCACAGATGTAACTGGGCTCTACAGCGACCTAAGCCCTTCATCTCACACTAGACTTGACAAAAAAATAAGACTGAGTGGAAGGTAAAAGGAATGAGCTGCACTTTTATTTTTATTTAAAAGGAGAACCTTGGAGTTCTTGGCTTGGCTGCAAATAATACTGGACAAGCAGTGTTTCCATTCGATCAGCTCTCAGCTCTCAGCTCAAGCTCATCTTCCAGTAGCCTATCACTTCTTTTTTCCCTCCTTCCTTTTTTTCTTTCCTCTTTTTGAAAATTTTGTTTCTGGGTCAGGGAGGTAGACAGGGATTGAAGCACTTTTCTTCCATGTGGCCAAATATGATTTGATCTCTGGCACCACATGTGCAAGCACATAGGCAGGAGTAAACCCTGAGCGCTGCCAACTGTGGCCCCCCAAACATAAATAAATAAAATTTATTTATTTTTAAATAAAACAAAAAAGAAATTGTGTTCTTTTTTTCTTGCCTTTTAGTGTTTTCTCCTCTTTCTTTTTTCCAGTGTGATTATAATTTGATGTCACTTACACTCTATATACAAGTCTGATAATTTCACTGTTTTTCAGCTTATAGGAAGGAGGAGAAAACTCAATTAGCAAATCAGTATTTTTTAATGTATCTAACTTTCAGATGAAAGTGGTTACTCAATAAACATTAATTGAAGTTTTGTGACCTGAAAAACTTTCACAAGTGTGATAATTGGTGAAATAAATAGTGTTCTGAGAAAAATAGTGAGTCTGCAGTGGTCAGGTTCACTATTAGTAATTAGTAAGGAAGAACACACCTGAGTAAAAGTATTGGCCCTGCCTTTGTCCACATGGAACTGCTGATAAGGAACAGCAGAATTCTAAGACCTCCATTTTTGCATCTACAAAACTGAGACTACACAAATTATTTCAGTCAAGAAAGACAAGTTGGTTGTTTAGATATAAACTTCTTTCTCCATTGAACATGTCTATTTCAGACAGAAGGATAGTTACTTTCCCAGCCTTTTTAAAACTACTGGTGAAGTACAAGTAGATATCTGAAGGGGGAAGGATTCTGGGTGAACAGTCTCCTTAACAAAAAGATGACTGTCTCTTCCTTCCCTTCTCTTCTCTTTCAGTGATAATGTGATGTCCAGAGCTGCAGCTGCCATCTTGTGACCATAAAGAAATTTGCTTGAGAACAAGATCCAGTGAGATTCTGGCCTTGATAATGATTTTTTTTACCCTTGAGTGAATTTTATTACTCTCCTAATTTCTTGTTATGTTGGAGAGGAACCCTACATTTTTAAGCACCAGAGTCAAGTATTGTCAGAAACTTATGAAATAGTAAATAATTTAATTTGTTGAACTCACAAAAGTAACTTTTTCTGTGATTTAATGAAAGCATTCCAAATCAATTTTTCTCACAGTTTTATACAAAGGACTTTGTTAGTAGTCATCGTTGCTCCATATTAAGGTATACACTGTACATTTTTAAGTAAAATAAAGCCTACCATCAATGTGGATAATGTAGCATTGCTTCCTTTTCCTGAGAGGATATTATTATTTTTTCTTATAGTAAGAAATATTTTAATATTTACTTACTCTAGTGTCACAGTTAGATTATGGAATCAAAGTGCATTCATTCTATGTTAATAAGTCAATCAATTTACTAAATTAAGTATATAATTTAGTATGCTAACTGCACGGCAGAGCCTGGCAAGCTACCCGTGTCGTATTTGATATGCCAGATACCAGTAACAATTATAAACCTCATTCCCATGTCCTGATGGAATGGTTTGAGGCTCTTTATGTTCCTGGAGCAAGCAGGTTCCCTTGGGCTCTACTTGCATGAGACAGGTCATATGGAGATATTACTGGTGCCCACTTGAGCAAATCGATGATGAACGGGAAGACAATGATACAGTGATACAGTGAAGTATATAATAGATACTTTTCAAAGGAATTTTTTTGTATTTTATCCTTGCTTTCTTTTTAGTAATTGGAACAATGTGGTCTTTTAGTATAAAGACAGTTCTCCACCATTATTTTCTACACCATCATTTTAGAGTCACTGATAAAAATCAAAGAAGAAAAATACTGTCAAAATTTGCTATCAAAAAGGTCCAGGATTGTATTTTTGTTTCAGTTTACACAGAAACCAGTTTTTACTACTATAAGATTAGAGAAACAACTCTTTTAATGTATTTGTTGTCAGACAATCTGGATTCAATCTACTTCTCCAAATCCACATGAGATCTCCCCTAAAAAGATTTCTTTGACAATCAGACTTAAGTTACCTACTATTTCCAGACTTAACCATGAGTCAGCCTATCTTTCCTCTTTTTTTTAATTATTATTATACCATCATAATTATTATTATACCACCATATGGTGGTATAATTATTATTATACCACCATAAGATATACAATTACAAAGATATTCATGTTTGGGTTTCAGTCATACAGTGTTCCAGCACCCATCCCTCCACCAGTGCTCATTTCCCACCACCAATATCCCCTGATCCCTCCTCCCTTCCCCTACCTTTCCTATTTTCTTCATCGTTACGCTTTCTTAGAACTAGCTGTGTAGTATCATTTGTTACTAAACGTTGACATCCAAGGTCGAAGAGATAATAGAGCAGGTAAGGTAGGCCTTGCACACGTCCAACCTGGATTTAATCCTCAGCACTACATATAGTTCCCCCAAGCATGGCCAAGAAAGACCCCTGAGCACAATTCCAGGAATAAGCCCTGAGTACTGCAAGACATGGCCCTACAAACAAATGCATAAACAAAATACTTTGGCATCCATTATTTAAGTGCCTAATATATTCCAATAACTACTCTGGGTTTGTGGCTTGTAACTGCCTAGAATAACCCTTTAGCCAACATTTTGAAATCACTGTATCACTGTCTTCCCGTTGTTCATCGATTTGCTCGAGCGGGCCCCAGTAACATCTCCATATATCCTGTCTCATGCTAGTAGAGCCCAAGGGCATCTGCTTGCTCCAGGAACATAAAGAGCCTCAATCCATTCCGGAATGAGGTCTATAGTTGTTACTGGTATTTGGCATATCAAATACAACACGGGTAGCTTGCCAGGCTCTGCCGTGCAGGTAGCATACTCTTGTAGGCATCTCTAAGTCCAGCATTTATTGATGAACCGCACGGCCGCTATGCGGCCCCGCAGGCCGGGCTGTAATAGGCTGGTCTGCTGGGTGGAATTCTGACAAGAGAGAAGTCTGGATGTGGAAAATGGAGGCCCTCATGGAGTGGGGGATCTGGCTGCGACATCTGTCACCCCATTGATCGCCAGAGTTGATTCGGCTGATCTGGCTGGCTAGGCGGGTGTCTCCTTTTCTATTTTTCTGACTTATTTTGAAAATAAGTCAGAAAAATAGAAAATATTTCAGCACATCACAGGCAGTAAGATTATTGTTTTTAAAAGATATATTAATTTTTATCATAAAATGTACAAGTACTTGTTTATAAGTTTGTGATTTTTAAAATGTGGTTTAAATGCAATGTATTAAGGGGTAGAGATTAAGCCATGGATAAAGAGAACTCCTGTTCACTTAAATGTTTCATTATTGGGGCCAGAGTGATAGCACAGCAGGTAGGACATTTGCCTTGCAGGAAGCCAACCTGGGTTCGATCCTGGGCATCCCATATTGTCCCCAAGCCACCAGGAGTAATGCCGAAGTGAAGAGCCAAAGTAACCCCTAAGCATTGCTGGGTGTGATCCAAAAGGACAAAAAATTAAAAAAAAAAGTTTCATTCTGGTGAAAGGTAGAAGACAAACCAACAAGTAAATAAGGAGCAAAAATTGTGAATATGTGCACCATCTTGCCGTTGGAGAGAATGACCAGTATCACAGCTTCAAGGAAACATTATATTGACAAAACTTCCCAGGTAGACTGGTCTGGGCTGAGAACTCTGGGACTTTCTCAAAATGAGAGCAGGTAGATTCCCCTTTATGGCTGAAGACCTAGCAACCTGCAACCAGACCCAACACCTCCCAACTTAGAAATGCTGAGCTCCACAACTGAACTCATCCAACTGCCAAGTCACCAAAGTGTCTCAGTCTATAGCTTTATAGACCACTTGGCAACATATTGTCTGAGGCATCATCCCAGGGGTATGGTGACGGGTCCCCTGTTGTGTTCAGGGCTAATAGATGATATCATGTACATAGACAAGAAACGTGTACATAGACAAGAAACATGATGTACATAGACAAGAAACGTGTGCAGACAGATTGCCAGACAATAACCAACAACCTTTATTTCAGATTAAACAGACTTAATATAGGGAAGGGGAACTTCTAGAGAGTTGGGAGACAGTTATAGAATGGGAAACAATGCATGAAGTGTAGGAGAAGTTTAACTCAGGGAACCGTGAGTGTCCCTGGAGAGTTGATGAGCTACAGAAGCACTGCAATGGGTGAAACAAAAAGGTGGCAGTAGCTCAATCAGCATAAGCTCCTAAAGAAAAAAAAAATAGGTCTATAGTCAATCCAAACTGCTCCTAATAGAGAAACAATAATTACAAATTCTTGGCACTGCCCTTTGCCATTTCTGGGGTAATATCTCCAAACTCTCTCACCTCAGGGAAAATCCCGGATGTTTAATCAACAGGTGACATCATCGAGATAGATGGGGAAGAAGTGCAGCGGGAAACCACCAACATATGATGCCGCACTATACCTCAAATTTACTATCAGTTTTGTAGGATCACAGCAAATTTAATTGGAAAGTTTCACAGAAGCCCACCAAACTTAATGAGCATAAACAATAATACAGAGGTACAGGGAAACGCTGGGACACCCCACACAAACTCCAGGAGCAGGGTCAGGGATCCCCTTCTGGCCTAAAGGATAGGCGCCAGCAGACAGAGAAAGACACAAGAATCCAGAGAAGTTTCAAAATGCTTTACCAACACAGGTTCTGGCATACAAATCAGCAACAGGAAAAACCCCGAACTTAGGGTTCCTGGCTGGGCCGTGGCATGTGTAGGCCAAGATGGCTTCCACCACATGTTAAGGTCCCGCAGAGAAGAGACAGAAAAGAGGCAAGAAGGGGAGTGCCAGCAGAATGAGGGAAAAAGAGATAAAGGAAGCATGCCCCACCCCCGCATATGTGAACCCTTGGAGCTATGTTGGACTTGACCAGGGGCTGGCCGAGGCATTTACTGCCCTCCAGAACTCCATGGGCAGCTCCACATGGGGCTGAGCGGCGCAGCTGTGGGTCTGGAGTTTCTCCCTTCTGGGGATGTTGACTGTGGTGACTGGGAGCTTGCAGCCATGACCACAGAAAAGGAGGTGGAGGAATGGGAGGAGGAGCCCAAATTCCCGCTTAGAGCAGCCCATGGAGTTTCAGACCCTCAATAATGCCCGTGCACTGCTGCTCTGCAGCAGTGCAACAGTCTTAGACAATAATGGAAGTTAGGACCAGGTCCTTCCCAGGATCCTTCACATTTATACACTATAAGGATCATCCTAGTGGCAACAAACTGGGGAGGCTAATGGGGAATTATAATGTCACACTAGAACTCACTATTGAATATACATATAAAGACATCATAAACTGTTAATATCTGTAGGGCAAGCCACAAAGTGCAAGAGAAGAGAGAGAGAAATTCAGAGACAGAGACAGAGAGATAGAAAGAGAAAGAAAAGGTGCCTGCTATAGGGGCAGGCTGGGGTTGGGTGGGAGGGAATGTTTAGACATTGGTGGTGGGAATGGGGCACTGGTGGAGGGATGGGTATTGAAACACTGTATGACAGAGACCCAATTATGAACATCCTTGTAATTCTATATCTCATGGTGGTATAATAAACATTAAGGCAATAAATAAATAAATAAATAGGCAAATATATAAATAGCAAATAAATAGACACAGATAGATGATAGACAGACAGACAGACAGATAGATAGATGATAGATAAATAGATAAACAGATAGATAAATAGATAAATGAATAGATGACTAAATGAATAAATAAATGAATGAATGAACTAACGAATGAATGAATGAATGAATGAATGAATGAAAAGAAAGAAAGCAGGCTAGTTTTATTGTGATTAAATTTTTATTGAAATAACATTGGTTTATAACATTATATAGATTTCAGATGTGTGCCCTTATATATCAACATCTACATATAGTACATTTTGTTCATCACTAAGTGTCTTGTTCCACCCAGTTTTATACATCCTTCACCATACAGGTTTGTATCACTTGTATCACTTGTCTTCCCATTGTTCATCGATTTGCTCAAGCGGGCGCCAATAATGTATCCATTCGTTGGGAATGATGTCCATTATTGTTACTGTTTTTGGCATATGGACTACACCACGGGTAGCTTGCCAGGCTCTGCTGTGGCTCTGGGTTCATCTCAGGGGCCCAGTCTTTTTCTGTGTCAGACCATCAACTATCCAGGGCCCACGGGGCAGAACCCTGGGGGGGTGTAGACAAGCCTGTCTCCTGTTTGCCACCTGCCAACAATGCAGCCAGGCACTGCAGCAACACCTGCAATGGTAAATCTTTTATCAAATTTTCCTGATTTTCTTTGCTGCAACTGTCTGGTAACTACAAATTTGCTTTTAGAGTCTAAAAGTTTTCCTTTGTTTCATTTAGTTCATTCAGTTGTTTCTTTTTTTTTTTTTTGCTTTGATATATGATTCTTTTTCTTTTAACATTTTATTATACCACCGTGAGATATACAATTACAACGTTGATCACGCTTGGGGGGTTTTGGTCACACAGTGTTCCAGCACCCCGCCCTCCACCAGTGCCCCTCAACCACCACCCATGTCCCCAATTCCCTCCCACCTCCCACATCCTGCCTAAACGGCAGGTTCTTTATCTCCTCTCTCTCTCCCTCTCTCTCTCCTCCTTCTCCGACACATTGTGGGTTGCACTACGCACACTTAGAAGCCATCATTTGCATTTTTTGTCTGTATTTAATGCTCAGTTCTATGTTGGTATCAGACCTTTAGACATTTATTCACACATGTTCCCTTCTCTATCTAACCAAACCTCTGACTCCCACGCACTTGTGGTAATTTCCACTTTTGGTAAGATTACCTGGTATATTTATGTCATGCAAATAAATGCAGTCATTCTATGTCTCTCTCTTTCCTTCTGACTAATTTCACTCAACATGATTCTCTCCATGTCCATCCATTTATAGGAAAATTTCATAACTTCATTTTTTTCTGACAGCTGCATAGTATTCCATTGTGTAGATGTACCACAGTTTCTTTATCCAGTCATCAGTTCTCGGGCATACTGGTTGTTTCCAGGTTCTGGCTATTGTGAATAGTGCTGCTATGAAAATAAAAGTGCGGATTGTGTTTCCGCTGTGTGTTTTTGGCATTCCAGGGTATATTCCCAGGAGCGGTATGGCTGGGTCAAAGGGGAGCTCAATTTCTAGTCTTTGGAGGAATGTCCATATTGTTTTCCAGAAAGGTTGTACAAGTCGACATTCCCACCAACAGTGTATGAGAGTCCCCTTTTCCCCACATCCACGCCAGCACTTGTTGCTTTTACCCTTTTGGATATGGGCCATTCTCTGTGGTGTGAGGTGATATCTCATTGTTGTTTTGATTTGCATCTCTCTGATGATTAGTGATGATGAGCATTTTTTCATATGCCTTTTGGCCATTCGGATTTCTTCCTTGTCAAAGTTTCTGTTCATCTCTTCTCCCCATTTTCTAATGGGGTTGGCTGTTTTTTCTTATATAGCTGTACCAGTGCCTGATATATCCTGGATATTAACCCCTTATCAGATGGGTATTGGGTGAATATTCTTTCCCATTCTGTCGACTGTCTTTCTATCTTGGTCACTGTTTCTTTCGAGGTGCAGAAGCTCTTCAGTTTCATGTAGTCCCATATATTTATATTTTCTTCTAGTTGCTTTGTTAATGGTGTTTCACCTTTGAAGATGTCTTTAGCTTCAATGTCGTGGAGGGATTTTCCTATATTTTCTTCAACGTACTTTATGGAATCAGGTCTGATATTGAGATCTTTAATCCATTTTGATCTGATTTTTGTGCAAGGTGTTAGACACAGGTCCAAATTCATTTTTTTACATGTAGCTGTCCAGTTTTCCCAGCACCACTTGTTAAAGAGGCTTTCCTTACTCCAGTTTGGACTCTTTGCACCTTTATCAAAGATTAACTGATCATGTCTTTGAGGGTGGGTGTCAGGATACTCAACTCTATTCCATAGGTCCACAGGTCTGTTTTTATTCCAGTACCACGCTGTTTTAATTACTGCTGCTTTGTAGTACAGTTTGAGGTTGGGAAAGGTGATGCCTCCCATCTTCTTCCCAAGGATTGCTTTAGCTATCCGTGGGGGTTTATTATTCCATACGAATCTCAGGGGTGTTTGGTCAATTTCTTTAAAGAATGTCATGGGAATCCTTATAGGAACCACATTGAATCTGTACAAAGCTCTAGGGAGTATTACCATCTTGACAATGTTAATTCTCCCCATCCATGAGCAGGGAATGTGTTTCCATTTCCTCGTGTCCTCTTTTATTTCTTGAAGCAGTGTCTTGTAGTTCTCTTTGTATAGGTCCTTTACACACTTGGTTAAGCTGATTCCTAGGTATTTGATTTTCTGTGGCACAATTGTGAATGGAATCGATTTCTTAATATCCCTTTCTTCTCTTTTCGTTATTTGTGTATAGGAAAGCCACCGACTTTTTGGGTATTGATTTTGTACCCTGCCACTCTACTATACATATCTATTGTTTCTAAGAGTTTTTGGGTCGAGAGTTTAGGGTTCTCTAGGTATAATATCATGTCATCTGCAAATAATGATAGCTTGATTTCTTCCTTGCCTATCTGGGTGCCCCTAATGTCCTTTTTCTTCTCTGATTGTGTGGCGAGTACCTCCAGTACTATATTGAATAAAAGAGGTGAGAGAGGGCAACCTTGTCATGTTCCTGATCTTAAGGGGAAGGCTTTCAATTTTTCCCCATTGAGAATGATACTCACTGTGGGCTTTTGGTAGATGGCTTTGACTATCTTGAGGAAGCTTCCTTCAATTCCCATTTTCTGGAGGGTTTTAATCATGAATGGGTGCTGGATCCTGTCAAATGCTTTTTCTGCATCTATCGATAGGACCATATGGTTTTTATTTTTTCTCTTATTGATGTGATGTATTATGTTGATTGATTTGCGAATGTTGAACTATCCTTGCATTCCCGGGATGAATCCTACTTGGTCATGATGTATGATCTTTTTGATGAGTCTTTGGATCCTGTTTGCTAGTATTTTGTTGAAGATCTTAGCATCTGTGTTCATCAAGGAGATTGGTCTGTAATTTTCCTTCTTTGTATTGTCTCTCCCTGCTTTGGGTATCAGGGTGATATGCACCTCATAAAAGCTGTTTGGGAGTGCTTCTGTTTCTTCTATTTCCTGGAAGAGCTTGAAAAGGACTGGCAGTAGGTCCTCCTTAAAGGTTTGGTAGAATTCGCCAGTGAACCCATCTGGACCTGGGCTTTTGTGTTTGGGCAGACTTTTAATTACTGTTTCAATTTCCCGATGGTGATAGGCTTATTTAGGTATTGGAGGTCTTCTTGTTTCAATCGTGGGAGGTTATAGGACTTCAGGAATTTATCCATTTCTTCTAGGTTCTCATGTTTTGTGGCAAACAGGTTCTCAAAATAACCTCTGATGATCTTTTTGATTTCTGTTTTTTCTGTTGTGAAGTCACCATTTTCATTTCTGATTCTGTTTATTTGGGTTCTCTCTTTCCCTGTCCTTACAAGTCTTGCCAGTGGCTTGTCGATCTTGTTTAATTTTTTCAAAAAATCCAGCTCTTGGTTTCATTAATCTTTCGGATTGTTTTTTTGGTTTCCAGCTCGTTGATTTCCTCCCTAAGTTTCACCATTTCCTTCCTTCTGCCTGGGTTGGGCTTCCCTTGTTGGTCTTTTTTCTAATATTTTCAGCTGTGAGGTCAGGTTATTTATATGGGCCCTTTCTTCTTTCCTGATGAATGCTTGCAGAGCTATGAACTTTCCTCTTAACATAGCTTTTGCTGTGTCCCACAAGTTCTGATAGTTGGTATCTTCATTGTCATTTGTTTCTAAGAATCTTTGGATTTCCTGTTTGATTTCTTCTATGACCCATTTGTTGTTCAGCAGTGAGCTGTTTAGTTTCCAGATGTTTGGTTTAGCTCCCTGCTTCTGTGTATGGTTCACTACTATTTTGAGTGCATCGTGATCTGAAAAGATAGTCGACACAATTTCAATCTTTTTTATTTTGTTGAGGTATGCTTTGTGGCTCAGTATATGGTCTATCTTGGAGTATGTTCCATGTGCACTGGAAAAAAAATGTGTATTCAGCTTTTTTGGGGATGAAAAGCCCTGTATATATCAACCAGCTCTCTTTCTTCCATTTCTTCCTTCAGGTCCAGTATTTCCCTGGTGAGTTTCAGTCTGGTCGATCTATCCCTAGATAGATAGATAGATAAATGAATAGATGACTAAATAAATAAATAAATGAATGAATGAACTAAAGAATGAATGAATGAATGAATGAATGAATGAATGAATGAATGAATGAATGAATGAATGAAATGAATCTATGAATGAATGAATAGAAAGAAAGCAGGCTAGTTTTTTTATCCCTGCAACACAGACCTCCCATTCCTATGGAAAGCCATCAGGGTCAAATCCCCTCATGTAATTTCTTCCAGGACCTCATCTAGGCCCTTTGAGATGTTAATGTTGCCCAGGCAAGATCTGCTTTGGAAGTGACCCTGCAGGCTAGAGTGGAGGAGTGGCTTCTGAGATGAATTGTATCTCAGAATACAAAGGCATGCATCTGTACCAAAGAATATTCTATTGCCAGTTATATATTTCTCTAAGCCTTCACAAGAGTCTCATCTTTACTTCATAGTTATTCTATATATCAACCTTTGAGTTATCAGAGAGTCATGCTTGCTTGCTTGGAGGCAAACAGCATTTCTCTCTGGTCTAATTACTTAGAGATCCAATGTGGCCAGGCAAATATACTGGTAAGATCTAGCTAGTCCCACGGTGATTGTGGCAGCATGAGAGAATATTTAATACCAGCCAATATAGAGTACATGGTCTGATGAGCTGCCATATTCAAACTGTCCTCCTCCTATCTACAAAGTGGCCTTCAGGAGTCAACTCCAGGTCAGATGCAGAGGCTCTCGGCAGCAGTGTACTGCAACACAGAGGTGCAACTAGCACTAACCAGCACAGCAAATCCTCAGATAGTGACTTTAGTAACATCATTGTGAATATGAGGTTTGATCATTTTATTTGCCTTTATGTTGTAAAAAGCAAGATGAAGTAAATTTGATTGTGCCTGGAAGGGAGTAGGGTGGGGTGGTAGGTGGGAAATTGGGGACCTTATTGGAGGAAAGGACACACTGACGGTGGGATTGGTGTTGAAAAATGTAATGCCTGAAACAACTGTAAAATGAAAAACTTGATAAATCACAGTTATAATAAAAATATGCCTGGAATAGCTTTATTATGAACAACTTGGTAAATGGTAAACACAGTGTTATAATGACAATTTCTAATAATTGTTAGAATAACAATTTATAAATAAACAATAACAATTTCTAAGAATATAAAAAATATAAAAAATACTTTTAAAGTGATGGGCTTCAGAGTTGCTGTTTAAATTACTGGTTAAGGCAACACTTGAGTAGATTACTGAGTGACTAAAGATGAGTCCCTCAGAATGGAGAGAAAGGTGTTCCAGTCAAGAAATAGTAAGTACAGGGGCCGGAGCGATAGCCCAGCGGGTAGGGGCGTTTGCCTTGCACGCGGCCGGCTCATGCCGCCCGGGTTCGATCCCGGCATCCCATATGGTCCCCGAGCACCGCCAGGAGTAATTCCTGAGTGCAGAGCCAGGAGTAACCCCTGAGCATTGCCGGGTGTGACCCAAAAAAAAAAAAAAAAAAAAAAAAAAAGAAATAGTAAGTACAAAGGTCCTGAGAGCGCTGTAATAAGATACTGTTTCTGTTATGAATGCAGAGCAGGAAGGAGGTCTAGGCAGAAGGGTGGACTTAAGTTGGAGATAAACGCACAACGGCAAGGAAGGACCAAGTTACATCAGCCTTATACTCTAGTGTTACCACAGGAGAGAAAAGATTTTACTTTTGTTTTTTTGTGGGTCATACCTAACAATACTCAGGGGTTACTCCTGGTTACATCAACCTATGACCTTATGACCAGAGATACTCTAGTGTTCCCACAGGAGAGGAAAGATTTTACTTTTGTTTTGTTTTTAGGAGGTCACACCCAACAATGCTCAGGGATTACTCCTGGCTCTGCACTCGGGAATTACTCCTGGTGATGCTTGGGGGACCATATGCTATGTGGGAGGGGGTGGACCCCGGGCAGCCTGCTGCAAGACAAACACCCTACCTGTTATACTATCACTGTGCCCACCCCCAAGAGGAAATATTTTGGGAAGGCCACATAAAACAATAGAGGGAAACAGTCCTTTGACATTCTGCTTTACTTAGATCTTGTGGGCTTTCATTTGTTTTCTATTGTTTAAACCATTCCTACCACTAGACTCTCAGTTATTTGATGAAAATTTAGATTTATTAAAGAGTACATTTATATGTCACTTAATGACAGGGATATTAATAAACATATGAGAATACATATATCACTGTATCACTGTCTTCCCGTTCATCGTCGATTTGCTGGAGCGGGCACCAGTAACATCTCCATATGTCCTGTCTCATGAAAGTAGAGCCCAAGGGCACCTGCTTGCTCCAGGAACATAAAGAGCCTCAAACCATTCCATCAGGTCATGGGAATGAGGTCTATTATTGTTACTGGTATCTGGCATATCAAATACGACACGGGCAGCTTGCCAGGCTCTGCCGTGTAGGTAGCATACTCTTGCAGGGGTCGTGGCAGATGTGGGGTGGGGCTGTTACGGTAGCTGCAGGCCTGGCTCAGTCTTAGGCACTCAGGCTGGTGGACAGTGGGCACACAGGGCAGGGGCAGGCATGGGCTTGGCCGTGGACAGAGTAAGGTGGGGGCACATTTCTGGGCTCTGTACAGAGTTTGAGGTGCAGGGCACCCTGATGGCCAAGTGTGGGCTGATTTTGAAGGCCTATGAGGACGCCCAGCTGCGTGGTTCATCAAATTATATATAATGAAGTTTAAAGAGAAAAATGATTTTTTCTTTTTTGTATTTTGGGGCCACACCCAGTGTCTTAGGGAAGCGAATTGATGGCAAGTATACCTGAGACCTCACACAAGCAAGGCAAGTGCACTACCTGGAGTCAGAGCGCAACCAAGTTCTTTTCAATAATATTTTAAAGCTGTAGTCTTCAAGAGTTCAGGCGATGTGCATGGCTGTGATAGTTCCAAGTGGACACCACTTACATGAATCCACAAACTCATGTCATCTCTTTGGAGAAGATGCCCACACTGTCTCCATGTCACTAATTGGGTCCCACACTCTCTCCATGTCCCTACTGAGCCCCACACTGTCTCCGTGTCACCTACTGGGTCCCACACTGTCTCCAGGTCCCTGGAAATGCATCATTTGGTGATGGCTGCTGACTATATATAGGTGTTGTTTTATCTTCACTATGTTACTAACACAATATCATGCACATGGGAAATTTGAAAAGAATATTTTGCTTATTATAATTTAACCCTTTTAAAATATCTTCAGTTACTGGATGGTTTTTGATTTGGCACTATACTTTGAGTGTGCTATGAATAATGGTTCACACTTCCTCAGTGCCTACTCTGTAATAAGCACCAGGCACATGTAAACACACAGAGAACAGAGGACTGGAGCAATAGTACAGCAAGCAGGACATTTGCCATATACATGGCTGACCTGGCCTTGACTTGGTCCTCAGAACAGTTTTCTCTTTCTTCCACCAATGCACCAAATATACCTTTCCAGACAGTTTCATGAACTGATGTCCCATTACACCTTTAAGAGAGACCAGTCCCTCAGCACTATTCAGTCTATTTGCTCTGAAAACCAAGTATTTCTCATCAGGGATCTGATGATTGCTGTTAGATCTCATGTGAGTCATTTCTCCTGAGTTTTCCCTCTATAACAAGTGAATTTTACATAATATTTGAGATTAACCATTAAATGGCTAAAACATAGGCTACACAGAATGAAAGCAAATATCGTACTCCCTTTGTGAGTCTATGATTCAAAATCTGATCTCTAAATTGTACAGTGTTTTCCTCTTTCTGTTCTAATTTAACAGCTCTGCTCTTTACTACATTTATTCTCAAGAATTTTCACGCTGTTATCACTAAAGTGCCAGTAAGGGGCTAGGGGCAATGGTACAGTGGGTAGCGCACTAGCCTTACACATGACAGACCCAGATTCAATCTCCAGCATCGCATACATCTCCCAGACCCTCCCAGGAGTGATCTGAACAGAGCCCAGAGCCAGGAGGAACCAGGTGCTCATCCTGAGCACTATGGCTGTGCCCCCTGTTGTAGGACTCCTCTAAGAGCCTCTGCATCTGCCCTGGATTGCCTCCTGCAGGTCACTTCTTAGATAGGGGGTAGTTTAAATGTGGCAGTTTATCCGACCATGTATTCTGTACTGGCTGGTATAAATATCTCTCATGCTACCACAATCATCGTGGGACTAGCTAGATCTTACCAGCATATTTGCCTGGTCACGTTGGATCTCTAAGTAATTAGACCAGAGAGAAATGCTGTTTGCCTCCAAGCAAGCAAGCATGGCTCTCTGATAACTCAAAAGGCAACTAAAATACAAAACTACTGTGAAGTAGACAAGACTCTTGTGAAGGCTTGGAGAAATATTTAACTGGCATTAGTATTAGTCTTTTGGTACAGAGACATGCCATCTCAGAAACCCCCTTCTCTGCCCTATAGAGGCATTTCCAGGCAGATCTTGGCTCAAAACATTAGCATATAATAGGGCCTAGGTGAGGTGCTGGGAGAAATTACTTAAGGGCATTTGACCCTTCCTGCTTCCCATAATAGTAGAGGTCTGAGTTTCAGGTGTATAAAACCTGCTTCCTCTCTCTCTCTTTTTTGGGCTCTCTCTTTTTGGGCTCACACTCTTCTTGGGAGTCTTGTCTTTGTCTCCTCTTTACAGGGCCTTAACACGTGGTGGCCACCATCTTGACCTACACGTGCCTTGGGTTCTAGCCAGGAATCCTAAGCACAGTGTTTTTCCTATTGTTGATTTGTATGCCTGAACCTGTGATAAGTAAAGCATTTTAAAACTGCATAAGATTCCTGTCTTCATCCATTCCCCGCCGGCTTCAGAGGTAGAAGGGACAGTCCCCGGCACTGTTGGGGACCCTGGCAGCATTAAACGACACCCCTAAGCAAAACAAACAACAAATAAGTATGAAAGTTGTCGATATGACAGAGATATTATACCACTAATATCATGTGTGAGCAGGCTGCAGTCACATTCACATGTATGATATCCATGATCTGGTCACAACAATATAACTAATAGAGGCCATCTAGCTCCTACTCACTCATTTAATCAATGATGACAAAATTTGGAAATGAAAGCGGAAGGGGCAACGTGTAAGTTAAATAACCAAACCACTTCATTTGGCTTCAATGCAATGCTTAGAAAGAAAATCAAAAACTTGTGGGGAGGGTGGAAGGAAGAGAGGGGATGGTGAGACTTGCCTCCATGGGGTACTTATCTCATCCTGAACTACTCTTTTAAGTACTTTACTTATCATTAAACATTAATTTCCCTAGAAACTGGAGCTTTCACTTCAAGTAGCTGTAGCAATTAAGGGCAGTTTGGGCTGGGCGGCCCTCACTTCCCAGCACGACTCTGCAAGTTCTGTGGCCTTTTTCTGAAAAGAGAGCTTTATTCATTTGCAAGACTTATTATTTTTCTGGGAAATGGTGAATAAATGCTGTCCCATTGCAATATCCCAGGTCAGACTTGTAAGTTAGAATGATCTCATCACTAAAATGAACTGAATTTTCAAGATAAAGTTATAGTTATTGATTAAGGCACCCTCACCATGCCCCTTTAGTCTCCCCTCAAGTAAGGCATCTTGTTATTTGCAGAAGTGTGCCTGGAAATAGAGGTAATGGTGAAACTGTGGTGAGAAAGAACCCCTCTTCCACTGTTTGTGGGAATGTCATCTGACTCAGCCTCTGTGGAAAGAACTACAGAGATTCTCAAAAAGCAGGGAATAGAACTTCTGTATGAACTCAGCATTACTACTACTTGGCATTTGCCCACCAAAAAATATGAATCTGAAAGGTTGGGTATATGCACAGCTATGTTCATTGCTGCACTTAGCCAAGATATGGAAACAACCCAAATGTGAACAGCTGGTTACTAGATCAAGAAGTTGTGGTACATATGTGGTACATATGTGCAATGGAATATTATATAGCTATCAGAAAAATAAAATCACAAAATTTGTCATGACGTGGATGGAACAGGAGACTATCTTGCTAAGTGAAGTCAGCCAGTCAGGGATAGATATGGATACAGTGTCTCGCGTATGACTTCAACATAAAGTAACAATGGGATGAAGGCAACACAAAAGGACAACAATAAACAAAACTAAGTCTGGTGGAAGAAAGCAGTTTGAAAAGAAGGGCACTGGGATCCTTGAGGGAGGGAGGTGCATACACTAGTGAGGATTTGGAACTATGTCCCCAGAAAACCATCATTAACAATACTGTAAATCATAGTATTTCAATTATTTTTATTTATTTATTTATTTTGCTTTTTGGGTCACATCCGGCAATGATCAGGGGTTTCTCCTGGCTCTGCACTCAGGAATTACTCCTGGTGGTGCTCGGGGGACCATATGGTATACCAGGGATTGAACCTGGGCCAGCACGGGCCGGCCACATACAAGGCAAACACCCTACCCGGACCATTGCTCTGGCCCCTCAATTAACTATTTTTTTTTATTTTTATTATCCACAGTGAAACATACAATTACATGATCATAATTGGTTCTTGGTAATACAGTATACCAGCACCCATCCCTCCACCAGTGCCCCATTTCCACCACCAATGTACCCCAATTAACTATTTTTTAAAAATGTGCCTTTTGGTTTGTGACCATCTGATCTATAATGAAAGTATGGATCACAGCAAGCGACTGATACATCTCTGCAGTGTTTGTACCTATAGTGTTGGGCCTTGTGGTTCTTTAGAAATGTGGTTTCACAATCCCAAATTGCTTCTATGAGGCACATATCACCCTGATACCCCCAAAGCAGGCAGAGACAATCCAAAAAAAAAAGAAAAGTCACAAACGTATTTCCCTGATGAACACAGATGCTAAGATCTTCAACAAAATACTAGCAAACAGAATCCAAAGACTCATCAAAAAGATTATACATCATAAACAAGTTGGAACTCAAGGATGGTTCAACACTTGCAAGTTTTGTCAAAACTACAAAACCGGGCCACCTGACCCTCGAGGTGTTGCAGGTGTGGCTGTGGTGCCCGGCTGCATTGGCAGGTGGCAGACAGGAGATAGGCTTGTCTACACCCCCTAGGGCTCTGCCCTGTGGGCCCTGGATGGTGGATGGTCTGACATAGGAAGAACAGTGCACAGCTGCGCAAGAGGCTTAGATAACAAAGTAGACTAGGACCAGGTCCTTCCCAGGATCTTTCAAATCTGTACAACATAATGATCATTGTAGTTGTAACAAACTGGGGAGGTTGATGGGGAATGAGGAACTATAATGTCACATTAGAAATCACTACTGAATATACACATAGAAATTGCATCATAAACCATAAGGCAAGTCACAAGGTGTAGGAGAAGAGAGAGAAATACAGAGACAGAAATAGAGGCAGAGAGAAAGATGAGAGACTCAGACTCTCAGGGGATAGATGCCATCCGGCTCTCCCTAGCTCAGCTGACCATGAGGCTCCCAGGAGGCAAGATGGGTTTTGGGGGTGGGCCCATCACTTTTGTAGGGCCTTGGAAGCAGCAGCCAGATGAGACTTTCTCACCATAATAGCCACCATTATCACGGTCCAGACCCCACAGCTCATCAGAACCCACACAAGAGAGATACTGATCTCAAGACCAGCTCAGAGCAGCCAAGTTCGAGCCCAGGTAGGCGGCTCTCGGAGGTGGAAGTCACCAGGCGTTCCTGGAGATGGAGCTGG
The DNA here is from genome assembly GCA_021461705.1 of Cryptotis parvus. Lineage (NCBI taxonomy): Eukaryota > Metazoa > Chordata > Mammalia > Eulipotyphla > Soricidae > Cryptotis > Cryptotis parvus. Next base: position 30,015 of record JAJIBD010009716.1, read on the forward strand.
GGTACACTTTCCCCTCTCTGACCTGTCCTGGAGGCCTGGTGGCCCTGCCCATGAACTGCCTTGGGGCTCTCGGCCATGATGCAGAGACTCGGATGCATGGGGGAGAGCTGCCATCTGGCTCTCCCCTAGCTCAGCTGACCATGAGGCTCCCAAGAGGCAAGATGGGTTTTGGGAGTGGGCCCATCACCTCTGAAGGTCCTCGGAAGCAGCAGGATGAGACTTGCTCACCATAATAGCCACCATTTTTGTGGTCTGGACCCGGTACATCAAACTAGTGGAACCAACCATGTTCTAGAATATATTACAATCTACAATGTGTAAGAAAGGGAAGGAGAGAGAAGAGAGAGAGAGAGAGAGAGAGAGAGAGAGAGAGGAGATAAAGAACCTGCCATGGAGGCAGGCTGGGCGAAGGGGGGAGGGAGGTGGGGACATTGGTGATGGGAGATGGGCAGGGATGGAGGGATGGGTGTTAGAACACTGTAGAACCAAAATTCAAACATGAACATCTTGTAATTGTATATCTAACAGTGGTATAATAAAATATTTAAAAATGTATTAAAGATCTCAATATCAGACCCAAATCCATAAAGTACATGGAGGAAAATATAGGAAAACCCTCAGTGACATTGAAGCTAAAGGCATCTTCAAAAATGAAACACCACTAATAAAGCAATTGGAAGCAAAGATAAACATATTGAATTATATGAAACTAAAAATCTTCTTCACCTCAAAAGAAACAGTGAACAAGATACAAAGACAGTATACAAATTGGGAAACAATCACTGTCTTCCCGTTCATCATCGATTTGCTCAAGCAGGCCCCAGTAACATCTCCATATGTCCTATCTCATGCTAGTAGAGCCCAAGGGCATCTGCTTGCTCGAGGAACATAAAGAGCCTCAATCCATTCTGGAATGAGGTCTATAATTGTTACTGGTATTTGGCATATCAAATACAACACTGGTAGCTTCCCATGCTCTGCCGTGCAAGTAGCATACTCTTTGTAGTCATCTCTAAGTCCAGCATTTATTGATGAACCACGTGGCCGCTTGCAGCCTCTTGAGCCGGGCTGTGATAGGCTGGTCTGCTGGGTGGAGTTCTGACGAGAGAGAAGTCCGGATGTGGAAAATGGAGGCCCTCATGGGGTGGGGGTTGTCTGGCTTGTTGCAAGTCTCTGCTGGGGTGGCGGGCCAGGGCTAGAGCCCGCCATCCCTCCTGGGCACCTCGTGAGCGGCTGGGCACAGGGAGAGCCAGTAGCAGCTCTGCCCCATGTCTGTGAGTCTCTGGACCGGCATACCTGATCTGGATTTAAAAAAAGACTGCTGCAGGAGTGGAACTTGATGAGCCGGGCTGTGATAGGCTGGTTGCTGGGTGGAGTTCTGACGAAAGAGAAGTCCGGATGTGGAAAATATTCTTATCAGATGGTATTAGGTGAATATTGTTTCCCTTTTTTGGAAACAATATTCACCTAATATTCATCTGATAAGGGGTTAATATCCAGGATATATCAGGCACTGGTAGAAGTTTACAAGAAGAAAATAGCCAACCCCATCAAAAAGTGGGGGAGAAGAACAGAAACTTCAACAAGGAAGAAATTTGAATGGCCAAAAGGCCTAAGAGTTTTTTTCTCATCATCACTAATCATCAGAAAGTCTCAAATCAAAACAACAATGAGTTATCATCTCATACCACAGAGACTGGTATATATCCAAAAGAGCAAGAACAACAAGTGCTGGCACGGAATCAAGGAAAGGGGGACTCTAATCCATTGTTGGTGGGAATGTCAATTGGTATAGCATTTTTGGAAAACAATATGACATTCCTCCAAAGACTAGAAATTGAGCTCCAATTTAACCCAGCAATACAAACCAAAAACAAACAGTGGAAACACCATCTACACTTCTATCTTCATAGCAGCACTATTCACAATAGCCAGAATATGTAAACAACCAGAGTGCCCAAGAACTGATGGCTGGATAAAGAAACTTTGGTACATCTACACAATGGAATACATGCAGCTGTTAGGAAAAATGAAGTTATGAAATTTGCCTATAAATAGATGAACATGGAGAAGATCATGCTGAGTGTTATTAGCCAGAAGGAAAAGGACAGATATAGAATTACTGCATTTATTTGTGGGATATAAAAAAATATCATGACACCAGTACCCAAGGCCAGTCAAAACATTGATCAGGAGGTCTTGTCAGTGGGTGGAACCTACTGCAAATGTGTGGGAGTCAGAGGTTAGGTAAGACAGAGAAAGGAGCAGTGTGCTAATAATTATTGTAAATGATAATACCAGCGTAGAACTGAGCATTGAAAGTAGGCAAAAGGATATACATGACAACCTCTAAATGTGTATGACAATTGCAAGCCACAATATGTAAAGAGAGAGAGAGAGAGAGAGAGAGAGAGAGAGAGAGAGAGAGAGAGAAAGGAAGGGAGAGAGAAGCAAAAAGTGCCCGCCATAGAGGCAGGCTGGGGAGGGTGGGAATCAGGGGGAAATTGTTGGTGGGAAATGAGCACTGGTGGGGCAATGGGTGCTGGAACACTGTATGAATGACTGAAACCCAAATATGAACATTTTGTAATTGTACATCTCACAGTGGTGTAATAAAATTTTAAAAAAAACAAATGATTATTCTTTATTGACCTTGAAAAACCAAAATAAAAAAGAAATGTGGTTTCAGGGGATGGGGAAAAAAAGAAATGTGGTTGTGCTCATCATAAGAATCTGTCTCCCAGGTGGGCTGCAGTGAACCAGGACAGCTCTGAGAGGATCTAGTCCCTGAGTAGACTAGCTGACTTTCTGCCTGGCCACTTTCATGGCCATCATTAACTTATACTTTATAAGAAAAAATCCACTCAGGGGCCAGGGAGAGAGTGCAAATGGTAGAGCACACACCAGCAGGCACAAGATTCTTGAGTTTATCCCAGCATGGTACAACATTGTACTTCCAGGCGTGGATGTTCTTAAAATGAAACTGCAAAATTGTGTTTGATCCTCTATGATTGGAGGCTGGGAAAGACCATGAACCTGCCAGAGAGGACACACTGGAATGGGAGGCTTGGTGAGAGACTGCACGAAGCATTTCTTGTGTGCAAAAGAACATCAGAAACAGGACAAAGGTGGAGGCTGCCAGAAGATGACACTGTTAGAAAGCTTGTGCTTGTGGAAGAAAGAGGATCGTGAACAGTCAGCTTGCATGGAGACAGAAACTGCCCTGTAGATGCCTCACATAAGGAATGCAGAGCTAGAGCAAGAAGACTCAGCCCCTGGATTTGAGCAGTTCCCCCTGGGTGCCAGAGGTTTGGGGAGAGGCCAATGACACTCAGAACTTACACAGGCACCTCATGAGAATCCAACCTAGTTACTGAGACTATATGAGACTGTCCAGATGAAAGCCCTGAAAAATCTCATTGGAGAGACCTGTCTGCATTTGAAATGGAACTCTGTCTGGCTGTCCGGAGGCTCCTGAGACCTTAGTTTTATATCTACTGTGAGGATGCAAAGAGCACTTCCTAGGGAGGATTTAACACAACAGTGGTTTCTAACAAACCCTTAGTACATGTTCACGAACTTTGTTGTCATTATTGAAAGTATTGCTATCATACAGCAAAAAGTGCTTTTTCCCTATCCCCATATGGTTTCCACTGAGCTTATCCCTTCCAAAGAGGACCATATGGAAAAGGAGAAAGAAGTAACTTATGACTGAAAAACAAGAGTGTCAACCGTGCATGCAGCCATGGACAAAGCTGAAAAAGTCCTAGTAATAAGGCCTGTTCCCTTTACTCAGGATTTCCCAAAGTGAACCCTATCACTCACTGGGGAAGAGGGGTAGCCAGACCAGTGGTGGTGTGCAGGGCATCAGTAGTTGTGGGTGTAACTGTGGGTGTTTTCTGTTTGCTCCATTAAAGAAGGTAGATTTATGGTACAATGATTTTGATTCTGAAGAGAGAGAAAAATCATAAGACAAGTAAGTATGGTACCCTCTGCTTATAATGTGCTGAAAATAACTTTTCATCTATGGTGTACCTTCTCAAAAAGCGCTTACTCCAGTTGAACCATGAGAAAAATATTAGACAGATACCAGCAAAAGAGACAGTAAACATGGTCCAGAATGATAGTATAGCAGATAAGGGCACCTGCGTACAGTCCACCCAGGTTTGATCCCCAAGATTACATAGGGTCCCCTGAGTCTTCCAGGAGTAATTCCTGAATGCAGAGCCAGGAGTAACCCCTGAGTATGCTGGGTGTGGCCCCCAAAAAAGCAGCAACAGAGAAACAGTCTAAAGAATACCAGTCACTACTCCTCAAAACTGCCAAGTTCTTCCAAGGTCTTCAAAAACAGGCAAGCCTCAGAAACAATTATAGCCCAAAGGAATTTGAGGAGATGACAATCAATGGAGTTTGGAATCCCAGTGAAAATAGGGGACTTTAAAGAAAAATTAAATTTCTTATAGCCAAGTAGGATTCCACCATGGAGTTGGAATGCAGTGCCCATAAAACCCCACCAATAACAGTATTGTAAATTATGTGCTCAAATTTTTTTATAAATGAATAAAAAAATGAAATTTGATTAGTAAATAAAGTACAATGTTACTTTATTCATGTATCAATATCTGTTCATTGCTTGTGGTCAAGTTACCAGCCTAATAAAACAGTCAGGGTCAAGGTTTTGAGTCCAGTGGCAGAGCCCATGCATAGCACACATGAGGTGCAAAAGTTTCATTCCAGCCTCTGCACCACTCAGTGAGCACCACAGGGTTAGCTCTGGAAGCCTCGATATGAATGACCTGAGGCAGTCATCACTGACACAATCACTGCAAATATCAATACAATACAAAAAAACATTAGGACCAGAAAAATAATACAGGGGTAAAGGTGCATGCATGCCTTGTAAGCGTTGAGCCATCACCATGTGGTCTCCTGGGCATCACCAGGTCTCTGAGTACCATCACATGAGGCCCCCTGAGCACTGCCAGCATGGCCTGTGTAATCTCGAGCAGCACCAAATCCTCAGACCCTTGCATTGATCCATAGGTCGATTGGTGAAGAATCACAGGGAGACCCTTCACGCCAACCTCCTGAGCACTGCATGGCAGGCCAGAACAAAATTAAAGGTAACAACACACAAAACAGCACAGACTCTGCATTGCATGTACAGCTTTTATGTAACTCTAAAGCTATCTTTCTTTCAAAGTTTATTTAGGCTAATGAACTAGAGTCGGTCGAGAATGTGGAAAGATCGGTCTACAGCTGAATCGCAACAAAACTATGTTCATGAGAAATGAATTAGTTCCAGAGGCCCCATTCAACAAACATCTCTGAATGCAAAGGTTATGTGTACCTAGGTCGAGAAGTTAATATGATGAATGACCTAAAACCTGAGCTGCGCAGGGAGGAAGAGAGCGGCATGGGATGCCTTCAAAAGCATCGAAGAAATAGCTAAAAAGACAAAGAACCTCCAGCTCCAGGCACATCACTTTGACTCCACAGTTCTCCCTGCATTAACATACGCCTCAGAGACCTGGGCCCTACAAAAGCAGGATGAGAATGCTATTCGGGTCTCCCAAAGAGGAATCGAAAGAGCTATGCTTGGAATATCACGCCTCACTCAAGTGAGAGAAGGAATCGGAGTTCCGACCTTCGTCGCTGTTCCAGGGACGCTGTCTCGTTTGCAAAGGCATTAAAAAATCAGATGGGCTGGACATGTAATGTGATTTGGAGATGACCGCTGGACTAGAGCTGTTACTGACTGGATCCCACAGGATGTCAAAAGTTCACGTGGCTGCCCACCTACAAGATGACAAGATGGTCAGACTTCTTCGTCAAGACCCTGAATGGTTTGAGGCTCTTTGTATTCCTGAAGCAACCAGATGCCTTTGGGCTACACTGGCATGTGATAGGGTCAAATGGAGATGTTACTGGCACCCGCTCAAGCAAATCGATGAATAATGGGATGTCAAGTGATCAAGTGATCAAGTGAATGAACTAGAGTGGAAAATGCCACCTGGCACAAGGGATGTCTCAGGCCAACTTCAAATATCAGAAGAGAGAAGGAGCAGAGAACAGACAATTCAGCTTCTGAGACCTGAGATCCAGGTGAACAATGTGGGATCACAGGAGCAGCCCCCTGTACCCTCCTCTCCCAGCCCAGGCCACGTTCCTGGCTCAGGCTCTCTTCTCCAAGTCACTTGTTCACCACTCTTCAGTTGAGTGTTATTGCTAATAGCTCTGCACACACAAAAGCTGCCCCCCCACTTGCTGCTCTAAAGACAAGTTGCATCCATAACTCACTTCTTTTCATTTAAAACATTTGGCAGGAAAGCTAAAAGCAGACAATCAATACAATCAGGGGGTGGGAGGGGGGTGTTACACAGGCCTATGCTAATGTTCCAACTTTCTTTCTGAGAAAGTAACTTTGAAGAGTCACTTCATATTTGCTGAACCTAGATCTATTGCCACACTCCAGACTAAGTGCTTTAAAAGATGATTTCATCCAGTCCTCTCAAACAGGCTACGAACAATCTCTCCTGTTAATATCCCCATTCAGACAGGAGATGATTGCGGCACTGTCAAGTTGCAATAATTTGAAGTGTCTACGCAGGACACATTCTGTAATGGTAAAGGTGAAGCCATGTTGTTCTGTATCCTCAGTCCAGCAAGATGTAGCGGATTTCAGGCAGTGGGTAAGGTGCTTACCATGCATGCAACTGACTTCCTTTCAACTCTCCAGCACCACATATGGTCCTTCCCACCCTGCAACCCCACCACAAGTGATCCTTGAGCACAGAGCCCAGAGAAAGCCCACTGGAAAGCTGGGTGTGGCCCAACCCCAAGCCCCCTGAAAAAGATGTAGGAGATTCTACACACACACACACACACACACACACACACACACACACACACACACTTGTACAGGGTATATATATAAAATTCAGTGAGGAAGGTGGGACTATGGGTGTCTCTTCTGTTGCCTTACTTCCAATGTGGGATTCTTTTTGTTTTGTTTTGTTTGTTTTGTTTGTTTTGCTTGTTTTGTTTGTTTTGTTTGTTTCGTTTTGGTTCGTTTTAGGAACCATACTTAGTGGTGCTCAAGGCTTGTACTCAGTGATCATTCCTGGTGGGCTTGGAGGATTATATATGTGTTGGGGATCAAAGCTGGTTGAGCTCTGCTACAAGACAAGTGCCCTCTCACTGTAGTATGTCTCCAGTTCCCAACTTTAACTTAGAAGTTTCCAAACAAATGAGGATGCAGGTGTTTTTTTTTAATTTTATTTATTTCTGTTTATTTATTTATTTAAATAAACCCCACCACCATGAGGGCTGCCATTTTCAACATCTGAACTCCATAGCTCATCGGGCTTCCATCACCCAAGAGAAAAGCCCATCTCTCTCAGTTGCTTTTGCGGCCACATGGTTCATCAGTAAATGCACGAACTGAGAGCCTACTACTGAGGGTATACCACCCACCACGACAGAGCCTGGCAAGCTACCCATGTTGTATATGATATGCCAAAAACCAGTAACAATTATAGACCTCATTTCCATGACCAGAAGGAATGGTTTAAGGCTCTTCATGTTCCTGGAGCAAGCATATGCCCTAGGGCTACACTAGCATGAGACAGGACATATGGAGATGTTACTGGTGCCCACTAGAGCAAATCGATGAACGGGAAGACAATTGATATAAGTGATTATTTATCTATTTATCTATTTATTTATTATCTTTTTTGGGTCACACCCTGCAATGCTCAAGGGTTACTCCTGGTTCTGCACTCAGGAATTACTCCTGGTGGTGCTCGGGGACCTTATGGGATGCCAGGTATCGAACCCAGGTTAGTCGCATGCAAAGCAAATGCCTTACCTGCTGCACTATCACTCATCTTGATCAATCAGAGCTTGACCCAGCTGTACTGTCCAGTTGGTTCAGTGCTTAGATTTGGCAGGTGGTGCTATTGGGTCCTACATGGCCAGCCCTAGAGAGGACATCCAGTCCACACCCCAGGGTACTCAGGGAATCATAAAGTGCTGGGGATTGAACTAAGCCTGGCATATGCTCCAGTCCTTGAGACACCTCTCAGCCCTAATCCCATTTACATAAATTTCATTTACAAGTTCTGACTTTTACAGCCTTCCTGAATTTCAGTCATATCTGCCTTATTCTCTTCTTTTGCTTCAAACCTCAGCCTCAGTTCTGAGATGAACTAGGACCAGTGAGGGACCTCACATGCCCTCTCATTGCATTACCTTTCTGGTTTGTTTTTGGATTTTTTTTTTGCTTTGGGGGGCATACCCACAAGTTCTGGGGGATTACTTCTGGTGGGCTTGGGGGACTATATGGAATGCTAGGAATCAAACCAAGTTAGGTGCGAGGCAAGTAGCCTACTTGCTGTACTATCCTCTGACTCTTGATTTATCATTTGATGATTCAAAAGATCTGAATATGGAATGGATTGATTTACATACTCGTTAAACTATCCCTAGCTTCTAAACTGCGATGGGGCAGTGCTATAAACTCACCAGTTACAGTTAATTCTGTTGGGCAGGTGAAAGTTTACCTAAAACTTACTTCAAGTCAATAGCAATAATCACAGTTGCAATTACTGAATATCTCATAACTTAGTGGATTGGATGAGAGCTTTGTAAACTCTGATGACACAGTTTATTCTAGCCATGATGAACAAATAAAGCATCTGTGTTTCATTTTAGAGTTGAAAAGACAAAAGACAGACTTGAAGTAAGCAACCAAGTCTCACTGGAGAAGTGACTATTTCAGAATAAATTTACTTGCTCCAAAGCTTGGAACTCTTGTCTAAGCACAAGCCCCCTTCGCACTTCCAGTATTTCCCGTCCAAAACTTAGTGGTTGTACTCTCTTCCCAGTTCTTTTCCTTCCATCCTGAAAAGGCCCAGATCTATTCAGAGCTGCAGCCTTTTCCTCCAATAAAATTACCCAAGTGACATTCAGAAGGCCAAAATGGACCACTGTGTCCTGTGCTCAGAACCATCTAGAGGAAGTTCTCCCACCTGTGCTCCCTTGGTTGCTGGGCAACCTGTCCAAGCCACTGTAAAACATGTCAATCTCTTCTCCAAACTAATAAGCCAGCTTTGCTGTCTCTTATATTCATAACACGCACAGTAAGCTTTGTGGTAGATGTCCATTTATAATTGCATTTTCAAGTAAAATCTTTTTTTTCTCTTTTGGGTTAGGGTTTCTCCTGGCTCTGCACTCAGGAATTACTCCTGGCAGTGCTCGGGGGACCATATGGGATGCCGAGGATCAAACCCAGGCCGGCATGGGCTGGCCGCGAGCAACACAAACACCCTACCCGCTGGACTATCGCTCCGGCCCTCAAGTAAAATCTTAATGAAGAGGATGTGAAAGTTATGGTCAGTCAGCATCAACCCCTCTATATTCTATATAGTAAGCAATGACCAAATCCATGTCATCGTTTATATTTAACATTATCATCGTAACTGTGCAAAAGAATCATGCATGATTGTGGCTTGAAGATGACAAAAGACTGAGTAACATACTTGTAGGAGAAGCTATATAAAACATGATGCAGCATTTTAAAATTATGATAAACAAGATCGAGATTTATACAGTGTCAGATGTGTTTTATGGTTCACCAGCAATCAGAAGCTGCTTACAATCAGATTTATTAATCCCTCCAAAAATTAAGAATCAACCACTACATGTAATGAAAAGCAGCATGTGATTCTTCTGGATTGCATATACTATTTCAACATAAAATAGCACTACATAATCACCTCTCTTTTACTTAAATAGCTGGGTGTACTTTATACTGTGATAGCTGACAGGATAAAAATGCAGAGCTTGCTCCTTATTCTCTCCCTAGTAGCTAATGTCATGTCTAAATGAATGGAATCAAAATAAATAGAGTCAAATAGAACTTCTTGGACAAGAAGAGAAAAAAATCATTAAAAATTCCAGCTAGTATCCATTTGCAGACTCTATCTCTAACAGCAATGATGTACAAGACATATCTCTAAGGAGGATGATACTAATATTACTGATGTCATAAGTATTAGCATTTATGCAATAAAATGAAATTTTATTCTTGGAACTCAAGACTTGAAAGGGTGAAGAAGCATTGATACACAAAGTAAAAGGGATGTTAGGTGGTGAAGAATGGAAATAAGATTTCTGGTGGGAAACAATTCTATGCAGATGTTGCTCAATACCTGAGACCTAACATTCTGTAAAGTAATGCTACTTTTACTGGGGGCTAGAAAGAAAACATAGCAGGTAAGACACTTGCCTCACATGTGGCAGATATGGGTTTGATTTCTGGCACCACACATGGTCTCCTGAGCTTGCTAGAAGGAAGGCCAATCACTGAAGTGCCTGAGCAGAGAAGCAGAAGTAAGCCAAGAACACAGCCAGATGTGGCCTAAAAACCAAAAAGCATATAAATAAAAACCAAAAGCTTAAATAAGGTGTGGAGAGATAGCTCAATAGGCAGGGAGCATGTTTTGCATGCAAGAGACCCATGTTCATTCCCTAGTTATGCCTGCTCCTTCATATTATTAGAGCAGCTCCAATGCACAGAGCCAGGTGTAGACACTGAGCATTGCGGCACACACACACTGGAAAGAGGAAATGCATGCTTTAAAGGGTGGGGGGGCCGGTGAGAGGGATCTATGGTACCTTGGACCACAGTGTTTAAAGAAGAGGACAAAGAAGAAAAGAAATCAAGGAGGGAAGAGAATGAGAAGTAATGGGTAATCAGGGGTCAGAGCTTTCGTTACACTGGTAACATGGATGAGCGGTATAGCTGTATATTAAAAACACAGACTCAACAACACTGAAAACATGAGGTCTAAGCTGCAACTCCTGGAATTTTGTAATATACTTGTCAAGTTGACAGGTAGAGTATGGGTGGAGTACTCTAACTGTCAACTTGGGTGGGGATGGATATGGGACGGTGGAGGAGTTAACACTGATGTAGGATTAGTATTGATATTTATATAAATAAACTCATAAATTTTTTATTTTTTTAAATACATTTAAAAATTTATTTTATTTATTTTAAAATTTATTTTAAATAAATTAAAAAATTTTTGATTTATTTTAAAATTTATTTTAAATAAATTTAAAAATTTATTTTAAATTTATTTTTAAATTTATTTTAAATAAATTTAAAAATAAAATACCCTTTGGTAGGGCTTTTTTTTAAAAACCCTTTGTGGGGATAAAGACCCATACCTCCCAAAAATGCTTTTACTTCACTCTTTTTCTCTCTAGTTACTGACTCTTGCTGAGGTTCTTCCTAATCAGTAACAAATTTGCCCCCTAGAACTTTCAGGTTAACCACGACTTATTTAGCAAACTCCTTAGGAAGAAAATATCTTCCTAAGGAGTGGGCTTAGGGGCAAGGAAAGCAGTACAGCAGTACAGCCTGCATTTGCCCTACCTAGGTATAGCTGACAAAGACCCGAGCCTATGGTCTCCCAACACTGCTTGGAAAGATGGATAGCCCTAGGACTGCAGGGTTCGGGCAGTATAACATCCTTGGGCCCTTGCACTGAATCAATGGCTCAGTAGGTTGAGGTGGGACCCTGGAACTCCTGGGTACCACTTGGGATGACCCCAGCAAGGACCTGGGAGATAACTTAATGGTCTGAGGAGCATCTTTGCATGCAAGTGGCCTGGGTTTGATTTCTGGCCATGAACCCATGAGCACCACCAGGAAGCTCACAAGTACTACTTAGTATGTCCCACTTTTCCATGCAAAAAAAACAAACAAAAAAAAAAGAATGGAGTTAAAGACAAAGGATATAGTCCAATGATAGAATACATGCCTTATATGTATGAGGCCTGATTTGCTCTTTGGCATGACAAAAAAATATACTAACTTCATTTCTTCATCCCTTGGGCCCTGTTAACATCATCATCATCATCATCATAATCATCATGCCATCATCATCACATATCATCATGAATAGTTTACACAGGGAAAAAAATCTCAGACAGCTCTCACCAAAATCACTGTATCACTGTATCACTGTCTTCCCATTGTTCATCGATTTGTTTGAGCGGCACCAGTACACCCTGTCCATACATCCTGTCCCAAGCAAGTGTAGCCCAAGGGCATCTGCTTGCTCCAGGGACAGGAAGAGCCTCAAACCATTCTTCAGGTCATGGAATTGAGGTCCATAATTATTACTAGTTTGGGCATATCAAATAAAACATGGGTAGCATGCCAGGCTCTGCCGTGTAGGTGGTATACTCTCAGTAGAGGCTCTCATCTCGAGCATTTACTGATGAAACTTGAAGGGGAAAGATTAGGTTTTCTCTTGGGTGGAGCTCTGAGTAACATCTCTGGATGTTGAGAATGACTGACCTCATGATGTGTGGGTTGCTCTGGCTTCTTGCTAGGCTTACTGGGATGATGGGTATCAGTTAGAACCTACCTAGAACTGTATACAGTGCATAAATGTGAAAGATCCTGGGAAAGACCTGATCCTAAAATCAGTACTATCTAAGAATGTCACACGGCAGCTGAACTAGGAGGTCAGCTCCATGGGTTGATTCCTCGTGGGGCCAAGCAGCACAGCTGTGGGTCTGGAGTGGATGGGTCTGGATCTCTTCCAGGGTTGCCGATGGAGCTGTGGGTCTGGCATGGGTCTCTCTTCCGGGATAGCTGGCATGGAGGTGGACCAAAGGGCGGAGGAACCCAAATCTCCGCTCCAAGTCTGGCCAGCGTGGCCCCTCCCCGCACATGTGGAGTGAACCCTTGAAGCAATGTTGGACTTGGCCAAAATAAGAGTAAATAAATGTCTGGCTCACAGACAACACCCATTTTATTATCATTACCTACAAGAACTCTGCTATACCTGATTCCTAAATTTAGAGCTTAATATGACCTTTTAACTTTGTTTCATGATTTGCTTTTGGAGGCTAGAAATTCCAAAAAGGGTGTTCTTGTGAAGGCTCTCTCGGGCAGCTCCAGCAGCTGCAGCTTTGATCCCTTGAACATCAGACTGGGCTATGGTGCGCTCACTGCTCAGTGCTCTTTCTGCATGAGTGTCTTGAAATAAGCTGCACTGTCTATGTGGTAGCTCAAAGTTTCATTCTCCATCTTTCCAGCAGAGGAGTGGGAGCCAGATTGTCCTTCATATCCTAACCTTAGAGCAGTGTCTTTTCTACATTCTATTGATTAAAAAAGCCCTGATTCTAAGGGCTTTTCTTAAATTCACTTTCATTTTCTTAAGTTCACTTTTGTAACTGTATATCTCATGGTGGTAAAATATTTTTTTTTTAAAAAGCTTCTGCTCGCACTGCGGGTGGGGATGCCTGCACAGGCAATAGACCGCTCCATTGTGGGGTTCTCCTTCACGCAGCTATTCACCAGTAGTTCTGGTAATCAGAATGATATCCTCCAGAGGACTGAACTCAGGTAGGTGAGGTGCTTCGAGGCTCTTCCGTTCAGGTGGTCAAGGCAGAGACTCCTTCTTCTGTTTGATTTATCCTTTGGAGTCAGTTTTCTGACCAGTCACGGGAGTTGATCTGAGTGATGTCGGAGCCGCAGGCAGCTCCTCCCCTGGACTTTCACCAGGTCCTGACTCCTCCATGTGTGGGTCAGCTGGCATCCATCTTAAACATGATCGACTCCGTGTCCAGTACCTTACAAAATAGCAGATCTTCAGACAAGTCCTGGACTTTGACAAGGCATCTTTGTGAGGCTATCCTCTGCCTCTGCGGCATATCCGCATGTCAGCATCACCTGCAGGCTGGTTACTTACAGTTCCCATCTGCATCGAAGATTGAAGCAGCTTTGTGAGCTCGTCCAGCTGGCTCCTTTGTAAATGTCCCAACACCATCTTCATTGGTCTGGGCCAGGCTGGATGGAGGGGTGGGGTGCCGGGGCTTCGCCTCTATTTTGCTTTGGGGCAGCTCTGCAGCCATGAGGAGGTTTCCTGGAGAGGCGCTACCTGTCCGAAGCAGTGCCCCTCCCATGGAAAACCCAAGACAGTTCACTGTTCAGAAGGAACATCACGCACGCTCGCCCCTCTCCTGTTTCCGTCATCCAAGCTGTTTACGAGTCATCCTGAACAGGATTAGCAAAACACTAGAGGACAACCTGCTGCAGCGACTTCGGAAAGGATTCAACATCGACCATATCCACACAGTCACCAAGCTCATAGTTTGTAGGGTACAAGAGCCGCCTGTCTCAGTTCATTGATTTACGAAAGCCTTTGATTCTGTGGAGACTGAAGCAGTCAAGAAGCCCTAGCCAAACAGGGGTCAAACCCAATACTCAATCCTGTGGCTGACGACACCACCAGGATCTCACCATTCAAATTTGTAGGGGTTCGCAATGGGCTTCACACATTCCCTTTGCCTCCCTTCCCCCCAGGGTTAAGTGTCTTGTCAAGTCTTTTGCTTCAGTCAGGTGTGGCTCTGGATCTTTTCTTCAGGAATTATTGCCATGTCGCCCCCTGTCTACCTGCCTACAACAGTTCCAGAGGCCCCATTCGCTCTCAATGGACAAACATCTCTGATGCAGCATTATTGTACCTAGTCGGAAATCAACATTGATGACCTAAAACCTGAGCTGCGCTGGAGGAAGATGGATGGAATGCCTTCAAAGGCACAAAGAAATAGCTAAAAGGACAAAGAACCTCCGCCGGGCACATCTCTTTGACTCCACCGTTCTCCCTGCATTAACATACACCCAGAGCCTGGGCCCTATGAAAGCAGGAGGATGCTATTTGGGTCTCCCAGAGGAATCGAAGAGCTATGCTGAATATCACGCCTCACTCAAGTGAGAAGGAATCGGGTTCTGACCTCCGCCGCTATTCCAGATCAGGGATGCTGTCTCGTTTGCCAGGCATCAAAAATCAGATGCTGGACTGTACGATTTGGAACAACCGCGCTAAGCCATTACCGCTGGATCCCACGGGATGTCAAAAGATCACGTGGCCGCCCACCTACAGATGGTCAGACTTCCTTGTAAAGACCCTGAAGGAACAGTTTGAGGCTCTTCATATTCCTGAATCAACCAGATGCCTTGCTACATTGGCACGAATAGGGTCCAATGGAAATGTTACTGGCGCCCCCGAGCAATCAATGAATAACAGGATTCAAGTGATCAAGTGATCAAGTGAAAAAAAGAAGGGGATCATACACTGCTGGTGACTGAATCTGGGTCAACTGCATGCAGGGAGACACCTGCACTATCTTTCCTGGTCCTTAATTAACTTGTTTTAAATCATCTAATCTTCATGGACCATTAATTATGATCTCTCCCAGGAGAAATACCTGATTATTTGTTGCTTTAATCATTTTCTCTCTCTACTATTTTGACATATTTTGCCTTACAGGGTGTTATTTATTTCATCTACAATATCCCTTTTCTCTACAAAATTCACCAGTCTCTTAAGCTTCCTACAAGGCACACACCCCCCCCTCACCCAACCCCTCCTGCAAAGCTCAGCACCCCTTTCTTCTTGGTAATGGTCCTCCCCTCTTTGGGGATGACCACAGATCAAACATCTTTAATAATTCCTTTCCTGAAGTAAATCCTCCATCTTGATCACTGGCTTCACGCTCTTTCAAGGCAATCTAAGAGAATCTATTCCCTTCTGTCCTTTATGCATGGAATGTCTTGTCTTGCCAAAGGACAGAAAGAGATTGTTTAGCCAAAGAGCTTTTTCAAATGCTAAAGTGCTATTCAAACAAAGACTGTCATTATTTACAAGATAAGTGAGTCTTTTACTGAGGAAAAGGTAATAGCTTCTGGTGATAGCTTTCTGCCTGGTAAATTTTAAATGATAATCCACTTAACTAAAAAAAAAAAACATCAAAAATGGGGAAAAACATGATTTAAATTTTTCTTTTTTCTTTGTCTTAAATACCAGTGACACTAGGCTGTTAGTCCTTTATGCATTATCTCTGATAATGATCACTATTCTCCACACTTTATCAACAAGTTGCCTTTCTATGAACCTCTTTTATCAGGTCAATCTTTCTGTACATCCTTTATTGTTTGCACAGTATTAATTTTTTCTCATTTTTGGGGGCTATACCCAGCTGTTTTCAGAGCTAATTCCAGGCTCTGCACTCAGGGATCACTCCTAGCAGAGCTCAAGGGGGATCATACACACCTACTGCAAATGCGTGGGAGTCAGAGGTTAGGCAATACAGAGAAAGGAACAGTGTGCTAATAATTATTGTAAATGATAATACCAGCATAGAACTGAGCATTGAAAGTAGGCAAAAGAATATACATGATAACCTCTAAATGTATATATTGCAATGCTACAAGAGAGAGAGAGAGAGAGAGAGAGAGAGAGAGAGAGAGAGAGAGAGAGAGAGAGAGAGAGAGAGAGAAGTAAAAACTGCAGCTGGGGGATGGGGGGAATCAGGGGACATTGGTGGTGGGAAATGGGCACTGGTGGAGAGATGGGTGCTGGGGCACTGTATGACTGAGACCCAAATATGAACACTTCTGTAACTGTATATCTCAGGGTGGTATAATAATTTTTTTTTAAAAGAAGGGTTGATCATACACTGCTGGTGTCTGAATCTGGCTCAACTGCATGCAGGGCAGCACCTTACCTGCGGCACTATCTTTCCTGGTCCTTAATTAACTTGTTTTAAATCATCTAATCTTCATGGACCATTAATTATGATCTTTAATTAGTCCTCTTGTGAGGTAATATGTAAAACTAGAAATTCAAAATAGAAAAATTCCTCTGTATAAGTGAGAATTAGGAGTCAACTCTTGGCAGTAAATCACTTGAGGAGTTGGGCATGACTGAGGGGGGGAAAATTGTTCCCAAGCACCTGAGAAGACTGTGGGAAATAAATTCGTCCTAGAGATCAGATGGGAACCAAAGAGACTGAATGAGGCTGTCAAAAATAAGAGCTGAAGGGCTGTCAGCAATAATATTTGGGTGTGGACTGAAAATGACTTTGGAGAAACACCTGTAACTTTGGGAATGAATGCATTTCATCACTTTGCATGCCCTCTGAAGCACCTTATATATAAACCTTGTGTTAATGAGGCTCAGGTCAGCTTTTTGTGGCAGGAGCCAAGTCAAGTTCATGTGCATAAATAAAAATCATCTTTTCCCTTGTATCTTCTAAGTGTCAGTTAACTGGTCAGATTTCTACAACACTGTTTTTATTCAATATATATTTTCTCAAGTTCAAAGAGCTAATTATGTACCACGCATCATGATATTTCCTAGAGCTTCAGGGAAAAATAAATTACAATCCCTCTTAACAAGACTGGGGCCAGAGCGATAGATAGCACAGCCAGGGAGGGCATTTGCCTTGCATGCAGCAGATCCCTGACATCCCATACGGCCCCCTGAGCACCGCCAGGAGTAATTCATGAGTGCAGAGCTGGGAGTAAACCCTGAGCATTGCTGGGTGTAACCCCTCCCCGCCAGAAAAAGAAAAAAAAAGACAGGCAGCTTCTATTGGAGAAAGAAAATGTTCACTGAATGATGGCAATGTTGAACCAGAAGTCTGCAGAAAGGAGGACGGAGGGTAACAAAGAGCAACCCACCTACAAAAATATGGAGTAGTTGGTTAGACTAATAAAGAGGACACTCTCTAGCAAGAGGGGTGCAAGAATAGAAGAGGGATTCTTATCAGGAGCTCTGAGAGGAATGGGAATAGGAAAAGATCTAATTGTGGTAGTCACACCAGCAAGTTCTTGCTCT
Organism: Cryptotis parvus; assembly: GCA_021461705.1. Taxonomy (NCBI): domain Eukaryota; kingdom Metazoa; phylum Chordata; class Mammalia; order Eulipotyphla; family Soricidae; genus Cryptotis; species Cryptotis parvus. The sequence goes on from JAJIBD010009716.1 coordinate 47,726, forward strand.
TGATGGAGAGTGTGGCTGGTTCCCCAACTTCTTGCTAACATAGTTATGGAAATTGTCTTTGTTTCCAAGCATTAGGCACCTTTGAAAAATCTCTAACAGGAAAATGAGTTACTTGCCTAAGTAATGTTTGAAAAGAATTGTGGAAAATCAGACTTAAAAACATTTTAGATGGATAATTAGGTAAGGAAGACACAGTTTCTATGCACAGCAAAATGCTATATAGTTTCCAAAAGAAGATAAAATTCTGCTAGTTTGGACCACAGGTAATTATCCTTAACAAGTAAGTTAAAAAAATAACATTCTTTTAAAGACAGGTGCTTTCATTCATGAGTGGAATAAAGAGATGAAGCACAAATAGCATACAACAAAATCCTTGGATTCCTGATGATAAATTGATCATTACCAGAGAAAGAGGATAGGAGTGAAGGGGTGGTTAGATTTGGGTGGGCAACAGAGGCATTTGGGTGGCAGGTGTCATGTGGTAACATACATTTGAAGAAGTGTAAGGTTGTACTACACAAAGTATGGCAATATTGTAAACAAATGTCATCTCATATAAAACTGTATTATTTCCATTAATCTAAACCAACACAAATTAGCTGCTGAAGAAGTGTAAATCTAAGCATGCATTTTATCATCTGGGAAACTCATACATAATTTACTCACAGATCCACACTGATGAAATAAGAATACATGATGTATCTGTCTGTCTGAAGAGAATTGCTAGGAACAGACAAATGATGGTAATAGAGAGAAGTGTCTTTTATGAAGAGAGGTTACTTTGCTTTTTTATTGTTTTTTTTTAATTTTTTTTAAAATTTAATTTAATTTATTTCTCATACTGCCAGATTGAAATCCAGGTATGCTGATCCAGAGATTCACAGACATGGGGCAGAACTGCTACCAGCTCTCCCTGTGCCCAGCTACTCACAAGGCGCCTGGGAGGGATGGCAGGTTCTAGCCCTGGCCCACCACCCCAGAAGAGCCACGCCCAACAAGCCAGACGACCCCCCAACTTCATGAGGGCTGCCATTTTCCACATCTGGATCTCCCTCTCATCAGAACTCCATCCAGCAGATGAGCCTATCACAGTCTGGATCATCGACACCCACCCTGCAGCAGTTTTTTTTTCAATCCGGCCCAGGTATGCTAATCCAGATATTCACAGACATGGGGCAGAGCTGCTACCAGCTCTCCCTGTGCCCAACCACTCACGAGGCACCTGGGAGGGATGGTGGGTTCTAGCACTGGCCCGCCACCTTAGCAGAGCCTCGCAACAAGCTAGACAACCCCCCCCACTCCATGAGGGCCGCCATTTTCCACATCCGGACTTCCCTCTCATCAGAACTCCATCCAGCAGATAAGCCTATCACAGCCTGGCTCACACGACTGCTTGCGGTCGCACGGTTCATCAATAAATGCTGTATTTAGAGGTGACTACAAGAGTATGCCACCGGCAGGGCAAGCCTGGCAAGCTGCCCGTGTGATATTTGATATGCCAAATACCAGTAACAATTATGTTAGGTCATTCCCATGACTTAATATAATGGCTTGAGGCTCCTTATGTTCCTGGAGCGACCAGATGCCCTTAGGCTCTACTAACATGAGACAGGACATATGGAGATGTTACTGGAGCCCGCTCCAGCAAATTGATGGTGAGCGGGAAGATGATAGTGATAGTGACCACTGTGAGATATACAGTTACAAACATGTTCATATTTGGGTTTCAGTCATAGTGTTCCAGCACCCATCTCTCCATCAGTGTCCATTTCCCTCCACCAATGTCCCATGATTTCCCCCTTCCCTAGCCTGGCGTCTATGGCAGGCAATTTTTCACCTCTCTCTCTCTCTCTCTCTCTTTTTCTCTCTCTCTTTCTCTCTCTCTCTCCTCTTACACATTGTGGCTTGCAACACATGCATTTAGAGGTTATCATGTATATCCTTTTGCCTACTTTTGGTGCTCAGTTCTATGTTGGTACCATCATTTACAATAATTATTAGCTCACTGCTCCTTTCTCTGTCTTACCTAACCTCTGATTTTCATACATTTGTGATAGGTTCCACCCACTGACAAGACCTCCTGATCCATGTATGTCTGGCCTTGGTTATGGGTATCATGTTATTCTTTTATATCCCACAAATAAATGCAGTCATTCTATATCTGTCCTTTTATTCTGGCCAATTTCACTCAGCATGATCCTCTCCATGTCCATCCATTTATAGGCAAATTTCATAACTTTGTTTTTCTTAACAGCTGCATAGTATTCCATTGTATAGATGTACAAAGTTTCTTTATCCAGTCATCAGTTCTTGACCACTCTGGTTATTACCAGATTATGGCTATTGTAAATAGTGCTGCTATGAAAATAAAAGTGCAGATGGTGTTTCTGCTGTGTGTTTTTGACTTCCCAGGGTATATTCCCAGGAGTGTTATGGCTGGGTCAAATGGGAACTCAATTTCTAGTCTCTGGAGGAATGTCCATATTGTTTCCCAAAAAGACGGTACCAGTCGACATTCCCACCAACAATGGATGAGAGTCCCTTTCTCCCCACATCCATACCAGCATTTGTGTTCTTGCTCTTTTGGATATGTGCCAGTCTCTGTTATGTGAGATGAACAGAAGTTACTTTGACATCATCAGATTCTTTACCATTTCAGTTAGTAACAGAATACTTCTCTCTCCCTCCCTACCTCCCTCTCTCCTTCCCTTCCTTTCTGTTTACCTTCCTTCTTTGAAAACCACACCTTCCTGGAGCCCAGACTTTTCCTAGAGGCCACACCTCTCTACCTCACTCCCTTTGGGAGCAAATGAGCAACCAGCACACTTTTATCCCTGACTGTATTAAACAAGCATATGCCACACTCAACTGGTTTATGGATGTTTAGGTATATTCACCAGAGTTGATGGAATAAATACTATGATTGAAAGAAATGGTGGAAAAGAGTAGCTTACTTTTCAAATAAGCTAAGTCATTATCATCCAAACCAAAAACCAAGCAATTCAACAAGGAAACACACAAGAAATACAAAGTAAAACAGCAGAGAGAAGAAATGTGTAACTGATTATGAATTGTGATCACATGATTATAGAAATCCTTAGATTGTTCATATTTATATATTATATCTAAATTATATCTATATCTCATATATATAGCTAGGTTTTGGGGCTGAGATAATATTCCTTTACCTTTAGGTAGTTTTACTTTCATTCTGTATCTTGCTACTGAGATTTCAGATTTATAAAGTTCTGTGTATCATTTAAGGTAATATAGTATTTACAGATGCTCACACCTCATATAAATATATCCTTTACTTTCAATATTCTCAGCCTTTCATTTCAGAACAACTTTTTAAAAGCTATCATTCAAAATAACTTTTCTGGGGCCAGAAAGTCGGTACAGCAAGTAGGGCACCTGTCTTACACATGGCTGACTCGTGTAAGCCTGAGCAACACCACTTATGAATCCTGGCATAGACCCAGAAGTAAGTCCTGAGTGCCATTGAGTGTGGCCCCAAAACCGAAAAAAAAATGAAAACTTTCCTATTGATAAAGTAGTGGCCATACTATAGGCCTAGGAAATGACCTGGAATAATTATTGTCATTGCAGATCCCTTCTTTTTAAAAATAGTTTTAATGAAATATAATAAACATATCATCAATTAATCATCCATGTATAGTAAGAAATTGGGCATTAATACTAAAAAATGATCAAATTCAATATCATGATTTCATAATTGCAATTCGATGATTGCAGAGCCATCTACTGCAAGCTACCTGTGGTGTATTCGATATGCCAAAAATAGTAACAATGATGGACCTCATTCCCAACGAATGGAGACGTTACTGGCGCCCACTAGAGCAAATCAATGAACAATGGGAAGACAAGTGACACAAGTGATACAAGTGATTTCCTAATTTATCTTGCCTTCTTTCAGAGTGATAAGGAAAATAGTCCCCTGCCCACATTTTCAGCAGACAAACTCCAGGGGGCAGGAAAGGCTAAGGCGAAGCTGAGTCTGGGTCATGTGATTAGTGTCCTTGAGAGGGCCAGTCTCACTTTGTGACCTTGGTAACCTGGGAATATATTCCAAATGAGCTCATGTCATTGAGATGGTCTCATCCTTGGCTTTGCAGATGATCTGTGTGAAATCTCTGCTTCTGTACTGTCCTGACAGCTGCACAAAATATTCTTAAAGAGAATTCTCTTTTCTGTAGGGCCCAGCTTTTCAAGAACAAGCTATGCTGAGTCCACTGGCATAATAGGTTAGAGTTCTCCCAACTCAGAGCATGCCACGTGGTTTATTGCTGGCTCAGGTAAGAATTTCTGCAGCACTACGTCTTTAGTGCTAAACTTTATGACAGTTCTGTTTGGTTCTTTCTTGGGCCACATCCAGTAGTGTTCAGGGTTTAACCTGACTCTAGGTTCAGGGATCATTTCTGCTGGAGTTTGGGGAACTATATGGGGTGATATGGTGGAATCTATGTTGGCTGCATGCAAGGCAAGCACCTGAAATGCTGTACTCTGGCCCTTGACATTTGTTTTTTATCAATTTATAGTTAATTTTTGTATATGACATAAGGCAGAGGTACAATATCATTTTTATGTGGAAAATGTGATTCTTCTCCCCCCCCCCAACATACACACACAAACAACACACACACACAAACAACACACACACACTGAATTCTCTTGGCTTTCTGTCAAAGATCAATTGATCATTAATATGCAAGGGGTTATTTCTGATTACATAGTTAAAGTCCATTGACCTGTATCCATCATTAATCTAGTGCCATATAACTCAATCATTATACTTTTGTAGAAAGTTTTGATTTTTTATTCAGAAAGTGATTCTTCCAATTTTGCTACTATTTTTGATTTTATGTTGGCTCTTATGGATACTTTATATTTCTATATAAAGTATGAAATATTTGAGTCAGTCCATTAAAAACACAAAAGTACCTGTGGAATTTTATTAGAAAATTAATTGAGTCTGTAGATAAAATAGGGAATATTACCATTCAACTGATTCTATGAATATAGACTGTCCATGTGCTTATTAAAATGTTTTATTTTATTCAATAATTTTTTTTTTTGCTTTTTGGGTCACACCTGGCAATGCTCAGGGGGTTACTCTGGCTCTGCACTCAGCAATTACTCCTGGCGATGCTCAGGAGACCATATGGGATGCCAGGGATCGAACCTGGGTCGGTCGCATGCAGACAATGCCCTACCCACTGCACTATTGCTCCGGTCCTCAATAGTCTTTTGTAGTCTTTCACTGTACAATGCTTACACTCATTTTTCTGGTTTATTCTTTCAATGCTATTGTAATAATCTTCTTTTTTCTTTGCTTGCTTTGGGGCCATGCCTAGTGATGCTCAGGGATCACTGCTGGTAGGGTTCAAAGACCCATACAGAGCGCCAGGGATTGAACACAGATCTGCTGCATGCAAGGAGACCACTCTACCTATTGTCCTATGGTTCTAGCCCTGTAATGATTTTCTTAATTTAATCTCTGGAAAGGCAATTATTTGTATATATTAATCTTTTAGACTGCAACTTTGCTGAACTTGCTTAATACTTCCTTGATAGATATGGTATAATATAAATACTTTCATTCCTTTTTGATCTAACACTTTTGTCATTTTTTTATTTTCTTATTATTCTAGATAGAATTTTTGATTTAATGTTAAATACAAATTGTGAAAAGTCATTTATTTTCTTATTACTTATTTTGAAAGGAAAGAATTGAGTATTTTGCCAAACAATGTGATGTTAGCTATACATTTTTTAAAAGGGCTTTTTTTCTTATCAGAGGAAAAATATAACATTTTCTTGTTTACTGATTATTTTTCTTTTCATAAAAATACTGAATTTTACAAAAAGCTTTATCTGTGTTTATTGAAGGAGATATGTTCTTGCTAAAATTACTGACTTCAAAGAAAAAGAAAATTTTATTTGGTATGGAGGCAGAACATCACTATACAGAAAAAAATAAAACCAGCATCAAAACTCTCGCTTCAGTGTCTTACCCCAGAATGAAGATTTGACTCAATGGTAAACATTTGCCTTGCATAAGTGAGCTACTGGGTTCAATTCCAGGCATTGCATGTTCTCCCAGGTACCAACAGGAGAAAGCCCTAAGAACCAAGCTAGAAATAACTCCTAAGGACAGCCATTGCTTATATATACTAAACTAAAGGCAGGAGATACATAGATAGATGACAATTAAAATAAAAGAATTCAGAGAATATCACAAACATACATTGGCCAGAACCATAATTAAAGCAATTTAAAAAATTATAATACTACTTGAAAATTAAAACCAACAAGTAAATAAACAAAAAGATGATATCATACCATTTACAACAATGTGGGTTATTATATTAAGTGAAATAAATTATATGTAAAGAAAAACACTTCCAGTCAAAGTTATCTAACTTGGTAGATAAATGATAGAAAAGAACAACAACAAAAAATAAAACAAGTCTCTTGGTCTATAAGAAGTGATTAAAACAAGGGATATCACAAAAGAGTGGTCATCACAAGGGAAGATGGAAGGGCTAAATAGAGTATATAATTTTGCAAACTGCACTGATAGGATGACTTTTGGTGATGAGCATAATATAACATGTACCAATAATAAATATCTACCCATCTGAAATCTATGATATCATAAACAAATGTTAGTTTAATTAAAAGTTACAAATATCAATTTAAATAAAATTAAAAATACATATTTTTAGAATTATAAAATTCATTGAAACTTCTCTAAAAATGTGAAGTGACCTTTACTTAGTAAAGAAATTAGGGTGGTAGGATCAGAACAATAGTACAGGGGTCTAAGTCACTTGCCTTTTGCACCACAGATGACCCTATTCAATCCAACAGCATATATGGTCCCTAAGCACATCCAAGAGTTGTCCCTGAATGTAGACTGGGGAATGAGCCTGAAGCACCAGATAAAGAGGAAATTAGGTTGATAATTGAGAATGTACCCCCCAAAAAAAAGAATGTACCCCCATGCTCACAAATGACACAAAACTTCTAGGACATAAAAAATTCAACTAATTTTATAAAGCTATTATATTAAGATTAGACAGTCAATGAGAAAATTAACAACAAATATCCTAATACTAGCACTGTATATAGACAGCATTCCCACATGGCAAGCCTGGCAAGCTACCCATGTCGTATTTGATATGCCAAATACCAGTAACAATTATAGACCTCATTCCCTGACCTAATGTAATGGTTTGAGGCTCTTTATGCTCCTGGAGCAAGCAGATGCCCTTGGGCTCTACTAGCATGAGACATATGGAGTAACATATGGAGATGTTACTGGTGCCCACTCAAGCAAATTGATGATGAACAGGAAGACAGTGATAGACAGACAGTGATTACAAACATTTTTTAATAATTTATGAATAGTTTAATACTAGAATAGTAATCAATATACTTTATGAAATTAAGAACTAATTAAAACACAAATTCATATCAATAGATACAGCAAAAGCAGATAATAAATAAAATTTAACTTATTAGTAATAAAGCAATTATTACAGAGAAATGAAAATTCCTTAATCTAAGAAGAGTCTTCTAAACATTTTACATAAGGAGCAGAAACAAAATATTAATTAGATGTATGATTATCTGCATTGAAAACCAAGCCAACACATTTTGCTAGTGTCCAGTTATACACCTTTTAAAATTTTTATTTTGAGGGCCACACCTAGTGATTTTTAAGGGTTACTTCTGGATCTGCACTCAGAAATTAATTGTGGCAATGCTGTGGTGGCCATATGGAATGCTGAGGATCCAACTTTGGCAGTGTGCAAAGCAAGTACCCAACCTACTGTACTAATGCTCTGGCCCCACAATTGTATTACTTTTTAATTTTATTCCTATTATTTAGTAAGAAAAGTCACAAACACAATGTTTTGAAGCTTAAATATAATTAGGCTTAGATAGATAGATAGAGATAGATAGATAGACAGACAGACAGATAGATAGACAGATAGACAGATAGATAGATAGATAGATAGATAGATAGATAGATAGATAGATAGATAGATAGATAGATAGATAGATAGATAGATAGATAGATAGATAGATAGATAGATAGATAGATAGATAGATAGATAGATAGATAGATAGATAGATAGATAGATAGATAGATAGATAGATAGATAGATAGATAGATAGATAGATAGATAGATAGATAGATAGATAGATAGATAGATAGATAGATAGGTAGATAGGATAGATAGATAGATAGATAGACAGATCAGACAGACAGACAGACATACAGATAGATAGATAGATAGATAGATGGATGGATGGATTATTGAATCTCCATGAGACTTTTTATTTTTTATGATAAAAATGTTTATTTTTTATAGTTTCAAAAATGTTTTTATTGAGATTCTGTTTCTAATACTTTTACTAATACTACTATTGATGTTTCTTTTTTTTGCTTTGCATTTTTTTTCCTTTTTTTCTTTATTTTTTTTCTACAATTACAAAAATGTTCATGTTTGGGTTTAAAGCCATACAATGTTCCAGCACCCATCCCTCCACCAGTGCCCATCTCCCACCACCAATGTCCCGATACCCTCCCCTCCCTAGCCTGCCTCCACAGCTGGTTCTCCATCCATGAGATAGACTTATATATAAACTTATATATATTTGAATCTCCATGAGTCAGACCATTACAAAGTTGTTCATGATTTGGTTTCAGTCACATAGTGTACCAATGCCTATCCCTCCCTCCACCAGTGCACATTTCTCAGCACCAATGTCCCAGTTCCCTCCAACCTCCCTCCCATCTACCTGACTCTATGGCAGGCACTTTTCTTCTCTCTCTCTCTCTCTCTCTCTCTCTCTCTTTCTCTCTTCTCTCCTCTCTCTCTCTCCCTTTCTCTCTTTCCCTCCCTCTCTTCCTCTCTCTCCCCCTCTCTCCTTTTACTCATTATGGCTTGAAATACAGACACTAAAGGGTTATCATGTCTATCCCTTTACCTAATTTCAATACTCAGTTCTAGTCTAGCATTACCAACTAATACAATTTTAATGATATAACACTATTATTAGGAAGAGATTTAACATATGAAAACTTTTAAATAAAAATAGTGAAGAAATTAAACATATAAATAAATAAAGCTCAATATGGTAAAAATGCCAAACCTCCAAATTTCATTTTTCTATTGAATTCCACTCAATATGCTAATATTTCTGTCTTGGCACTTGAGTCAGTTCTAAAGTCAATGTAAATATCCAGATATTGTTTAGTTAATTTAAAATAATATCAAAATTTTTAATTTTCACTACAAGACATAAACTTTTTGTTAAAAATCAGTAGTTAATATACTGTTTTTGCTAAAAATTAGTGTTAATATATGGATTTTTTGTTAAAAATCCAGTAAATATATCATTTTTGTTAAAAAGCAGTAGCTAATGTATCAGTAGTGAATATAGCTACTGATATACTATCTGTATTAATATATTGATATACCTATTAATATGGCAAAGAGAGATTTAGATCAATTAGTAGATATATTAATATGACATGGATAGATGTAGATCAATTGGCTGGTGAAAAATCATACAGTTCAGAGCTATCCTAGACATTTGTAGAAGCAGATCTAAGTCAGAGAAGCTTTAAAGATTAGTGGGATAATGAGTCAATAATTAGGATTCATACAAGTAAATAAAATCTAGATAATTACTACCTATGAGAACAAATATAAAGATTCTTTATGTGTTAGGAAATCAAATATGAAGAGCAAAAATCTCAAAAAAAGTCTCACATATTGGAAAAATATTTAGATCAATGAATTAGGTGTCATGAAGTAAAACACGCAAAGCAAAAATATAAACTATATTAGAATTTCAAACATTGGTTCTTTAAGACATCAGAAACATATATAATGCCTACCAGAAACCAAAGCTATTGCTAATTCTATATGTATGTGTACTTTTCCATAGAGCCGACACATATATTTCCTATATATGCAATATATGTATATTTGTATATACAAAAATATATATATATATATTGCTTTGGGGTCACACCCGGCAATGTTCAGGGGTTTCTCCTGGCTCTGCTCTCAGGAATTACTCCTGGCGGTGCTCGGGGACCATATGGGATGCCAGGGATCAAACCTGGGCCAGCATGGGCCAGCTGCGTGCAAGGCAAATGCCCTACCCGCTGGACTATCGCTCTGGCCCCTGTATATACAATATTTGTATTGTTTCTATATATCAATAAGTAATACTATATTCGATCACTGTATCACTGTCTTCCTGTTCATCATCGATTGGCTCGAGCAGGCACCAGTAACATCTCCATATGTCCTGTCTCATGCTAGTAGAGCCCAAGGGCACTATATTTGATATATGAAGTCAATGAAACAGAGTAATTATAAAATCAATTATTAAACTACCAATGGAAAAATATTTTATACTTGTATAACAAGGAAAAAAAATTTTATGAAGAATTTGTAAAATTAGTATATAGTACAAACTGAAATGTGTGAATTGATCAAACTGAGGAACAATTTGACTACATCTATTTAGTATACCCTTTAATTACACTTCTAGTTATTTTGTTATTTTTACATATATGAACAAGGAAATTTTACAACCATCATATCCATCATCTAGTTAGTAGACAAGTAGTTGCTTATTTATAAAATATGTGTTACAAGAGCAAAAAACAATCATTGGTCCATAGAGATAGGGTAGGGTGCTTGCCTTTCTCATGGCTGATTCAAGTTAGGTCCCCAACACCCCATATTGTCCCCCAAGCCTTCCAGGATAAAGCCCTGGGCAACTGAGAGTGGCCCAAAATCAAACAAGAGTCAAGATCACCAAAACTACGTGTATTAACATGGATAAAACGGGAAATATCACATCTAGAATAAGAAGGCAGGTTTCAGAAAAAGTACCATCTCACATTAATTTTTTAAAACAAAACAAATCAAACTATATTAAACTACTAAATTCATATATAAATTATATATATATGTAATAAGAGGAGGAGGAGGAGGAGAAACAGAAAGAGAAAGAAGAGGAGCTTAGAGGATGGATTTATCGTTTACTTACAGAAGTGATTAGAAACAGTGCTGTTTGCCTCTCTGGAGTTAACCACACCTGAGCTTTGTCAAAAGGGTTTATATGTGCAATAGCAAATGCAAAACAAAAGGTAGCTGTGTACAAGACTGGCTTGGTGATAGCACCTTCAGGCATGTTTCAGTTCTCACTATCTGCCTGGAAAGGTCACAGCGTAAGCCTTGGCTTCCCACCAGATGGCTGTGGGGGAGAGAGCAGTGCCTTTCACTTCATTTGTCCTACAATGTTAACAGTTTTTAACATGGTGGTATTTAGTTTGTGTTTTCAGCTTCATTTTCACTAGTAAGTTTATTAACTCTTAGTGAGTGAGTTGAACTAATAAGTAAAAATTTTGTAATAGAGGCAAACAGTATACTTGCCCTAAAATGTCTCTAAGAAGTGAGCTAATTTAAAAAAAAAGGCCTTCAAGCTGCATTTTGATGGTTAATATTCAATTGACCTAGTTGAGAAAATAACTACTTGAGGAAAAAAACAGGACAATATTTCTGTTCTCCACTTGACAACTGAAAGTACAAAAAGAAGGGCCAGAGAGATAGTGCAGCAGGTAGAGCATTTGCCTTGCACATTGCAGACCTACACGGTCCCCAAGTCCTGCAGAAGTGATGAACACAGATCCAGAAGTAAGCCTGGACCACTGCTGGGTGTGACCCAAATGGAAAAATAATACAAAAAGAAGTGAAAGACTGCAAGTTGTACATAAAATTTGTCATTTGCATTTCAGTGCTCTTGACATTTCAGCTCCTTGGTGAAGATGCCTCGCCCCTACCTCCTTTCCTGGGAAAAGCTAACTCAAAGAGAGAGAAGAGAGAGAGAGAGAGAGAGAGAGAGAGAGAGAGAGAGAAAGAGAGAGAGAAATTATGAAATGTTGGCTGTTTTCACACCTGCCCAAGGAGGCAAGAATGGGAAGAATAACTGCAGTTTCACCTTTCAGTTTTACAAAAAAAGGTACCATGTAATATAAGATTGGTCGTTAATCCTTTGTTCATTTTACAAATACCAGGGGCATTGACAATTATAGAGTTCACACCACCTGTGTGGAGAATCCTTGTTAACACACAATTAAATACAACTCCTAAAAAAGTTTTTTTCTACTCACCAGTGCTAATATTGTGTGGATTAAATACCTTGTTTCTATAGGTTGTCACTTGTCACTTGTATTCCCGTTGTTCATCTATTTGCTTGAGTCAGTAACATCTCCATTCAGTGTTTACATAGAAGAGAGATCTCATTAGAATGAACCTTGGCTTAAGAAAATATAAGTAGATTAAACTGTGAGTGGGGTAAAACAGCAAAGCTCCCAGACTAGCTAAACCTGTCATCCAACAATTTCCAATGAAAATAGTCCTGAATTAGTCAATACAACCGGAATCTAAAGATGTATGTGGTAGGTTTCAGGGGAGGAGATATTGGGAAAACTCTAGAGGGTCTCTGGTGGGGGCATGATGTAGTAGCACAGCACATCTAAAACAATAATATTAGTTATATGGTTAAAAAAGCAAAATTATGTTTTTGTTTTGGGGGCCACACCTGATGATGCTTACAGGTTATTCCTGAGTTTGCACTCAGGGATCACCCCATCAGGCACAGGGGACCATAGAGGATGCCAGGGATCAAACCCATGCTGGCTGCATACAAGGCAAACACCTTACCAGCTTCTGGAAATAAAGAAAAATTTAAAAAGCAAAGGAGATAACCAAAAATAATCTATATGAGCATTTCCAACATATCCCTAAATGGTTCACTGTTAACCCTCATCATTTCTCACTTTGGCATTTCTCAATGTTTCTTAAGCTTCAGTTATAACCACGTAGCTTTTGAAGAAAAATGCAATTCCCGATGTTCGTTTCAACAAGATTTTTAAATCATGTTATTTAACATTACCTATAAACTCCTTTGCTTGTAGTATTTTTTATGTGTGTGAATCACAGTAGTTTTTATTGAAACTTATTTATAAAGAAGTGAGGGAAGAGAAAGGGAGATATATGTGTTCAAGAAAGAATACTGATTTCTCCAGAGTGGAAAAAGGCAAGCAAAGCATGCTCAAAGGAAATCACAGAATTGAAGAGCAAGTGTAGTTTTTAATTAAACCTCAGGGAGAAGAACATTTACAGGGACTGAAGAGACAGTAGAGCTGTCCCTTGCCTTGCATGCATCTGACATGGGTTCAATCTTGCCACCCTACATCATCCACAGAGTACTGTCAGAATCAATCCCTAAATACAGAGATAGGAATAAGCCCTAATGACTGTTAGTGTGATCCCAAAGTCAAATTAATAGTTAGAGAATAAGTACAAGTAAAACAGAAAAAAAAAATTTTAAATAACCTAAATAAATTCTCCTTCTGGAGTTATTAGTGGTAGATATTGTAATTCCTGTTTACTGTTGAAGAGTTGAAGTCCCTGAAATCAAATGCCTTGCCCAAATAATCCTAGTTATCCAACTTCAAAAATCTGTAGGTCTCGCACTCAATCACATTTTTTTTTGCTGTAGACTCACAAGATAGAGTCCCTGTTAGCACCTCTGTTTCTCCATCTGCATAAACCTCAGTGTTTTTATGAGAGTCAAATGAGGTTCAGTGTAAACAAATTTAAAAAGCAGAAAGAAACAAAGAATTCAAATTTGGACCCACAATTAACCTCAGCTTATAAAAACGCTAAGTCAGCTAATAAAAACGCTAAGTCTCTCCCATTTTGTTTATAATGATGAGCAATCATAGCAGGACTCATAGTTATTTCATAACAATCTCTTCCTTGCTAACTCTGGGCTTTGAAGCTGACTTCATCTGAGTTCAAGTTTAATGCTAGATTCTAAATCAAGCAAAGTAATCTCAGTTCCCCATGTTGAGTCCTTTGATTAACTTAAGACAAGCAGTAAATGTATTTCTATGAACAGCTGTTTCCCCATTTTTGGTGGTGGTGTGGGATGGTGTTTGGGGCCACAGTATGCAGTTCTCAGGGGGGCTACTTTTGGCTCTGGGCTTGGGATTGATCCCAGTGGTGCATGGGCTACACCCGGCGATGCTCAGGAGTTAATTCTGGCTTTGCATGCAGGATTTACTTCTGGCGGCACTCAGGGAACCATATAGGATTCTGGGAATAGAACCTAGGTCGGACACATGCAAGGCAAACGCCCTACCCTCTGTACTATCACTCCCTGCAGGGAGAGTATAATATTCAGTGCCAGGAACTGAACTCTGACCTCTATCATACAAATCCTCTTCCCAATCCTTTGAGCTACCACCATAGTCCATTGTTTTAAATAGGGACCACACCCAGGGTAGCTGGAGACCAAGGACCACTCAAGTGCAAACTTGACAGGCAGTGTGGATTGAGTGGTTCCAGATCCAGACCAGATCCAGGTCTGGGTCTGGTGATGCAGTTCTATTTGGGACCAGTAGTGCTGGGGTCCACCAGAACCATACCCAGTGGCTCTGAGGGTGGAGCCATTGGCTCCAACTCAGACTTGTATCAGCTCCCCAGTCTCCCCGACTAGGTATTTTAATTAAAATTTAGCCAGTACACAGACATGAATGAAGTCATAAGTCACTGACAGCCATAGGGAGGTTGGTCAATGGACAATACTGACATCATTGAAAATGGCAAAAACACAAATGCCTTTTATATAATTACAGTAAAATTTTTGATAGTTTCTATCAAAAGCTGGCTGAATCTATACCTTCCCATAGGTATTGTGGAGAGCATCTTCATTCTATTTGCATGTTCAGTCTTCAACTCATTCCTGTTACCCACATCACTAGTATTTTTTTTTATTCAGTTGTTACTGACCCAAGTTTGGTGCTCACCACTTAAAGGCCAATATTCAAAACTTGATGGGAGAAAGCCAGGTTTTCTTTTTCAGATGCTAGTAATCTGTGAAGACAGCTGATTGCGTATCCCACAAGACCATCTTGCTCTAAGGCTGGAGTTAGTGGTTCATATAGAGCAGGTGGGAAAGTAAGACAGTGGAAAATTGTGGAAAATGGTTCAGTGGGAAAGAATCTCATAAACTTCAGGACACTTTTTACATGGCTGAACTGTCTCTGCAAAAGGAGTTCTGGGACATGATCAGCTCCAGGAGGGTCTGTTGCATGCACTTTCCCTCTCCATCCCTCATCAGACTTGATTTCTCATCAAACACACAATGTTCTAATGTAAAACCAATATCCAGGACAATAGAAACAAGGGTCAGGAGGTTTAGTCCATGGTTGGAAGCCTGCTTCCAACCTCCTGGGGAAAAGACAGGATAGCAAAGGGACCACTTTGACAAAGGCAGTGATAAGTGATCACTCTGTATAAGAACTGTGTGCTGAAATTAGGTAAAGGAACAAATATGGTAACCTATCACATCCACATTGTAAACCATAATGCCCAACAGTTGGTCAGGGGGTGGAGAGAGAAGGAAAGTGCCTGCAGTAGAGGCAGATTGGGGATGGGAGCATGGGGGTGTGTCAGGAGGGTCGAGGGGCACATTGGTGGTTGGAGATGTGCACTGGTAGACACTGGGTGTTGGAACATTGTGTGGTTGAAGCCCGATCATGAGCAACCTTCTAACTGTATCATATGGTGATTTAATAAAATGAATTTGAAAAAACAAAACCAAAGCAAACAAAATAGACAGTGTTCAAAAAACACGCAATCTTTTTAAGACTGGGAGGTCAGATAAGAGCCAAGAGGGAGTAAGAGACGATCAGACCTCACATGTGAGGAACGAGATGGAGCAATGCTTGCTTGCTTGCTTACACAACCAACTTGTCTAAAGACACAATCTCCTTCTTACTTTACTGTCTCATTTCTAAAGTACTGCTAGCCTTTTTATGGCTTTCATGGTAGGGGGAGAGCAAGATGGCTTTCCCTTATTTGGCACAGATCTGAAGAAAGAGTTCTCAGCTGCTCTCTTAGAGAAGATGCCTCAACTACAAATAACTAACAAACTTTTCACAAATTATCCTTTTGTTAAGCATAATTTCCTACCATTGACTTGTTCTGTTTCATTTTCAGAGATTTGAAGCATCTTTCCCTTGCTGACAATTGCCATTGCCTTTTCAAACTTCTATGACTTCTTACATATAAAATGAAACATTACCAAGATAGTAAAATTACTATTTCATATTAAAAGAGGCTGTTATCACCGGCACCCACAAAAGAAAGTTTTTACACCTAAAATAAAGGAATTTTGAAATGATGAAAAAAATCACTGGCACTCACTGATGGACACGATTTGTAGACCCTCCTCTTAATTTTATTTTTCCAAGTGGCAATTTCTTAGGTCAGGGTAAAGTTCATTTATGTTTACCAGTTTCCAGCTATTGGTGTCCTTAAATGCTCTCAACATATCATTTAAAAAATATCCATTCCCAAAAAAAAAAAAAAATATCCATTCCAAAAGAGAAAGAGAGAGAAAGGGAAAGAAATAAAGAACCTGCCATGGAGGTGGGCTGGGGAAGGGGGAGAGAACCGGGATGTTGGTGGTGGGAGATGGGCACTGGTGGCGGGATGGGTGCTGGAACACTGTATGACCAAAACCCAAACATGAACTTTTTAATTGTATATCTTTTTATTTGTATATCTCACGGTGGTATAATAAAATACTTAAAAAAAAAAAAAAAAAATATCCATTCCATGAGGCCAGAGCAATTGCACAATAACTAGAGGACTTGACTTCCAGGAGGTCGATCAGGGTTGAATCCCGGCAACCTATATGCTCCCCAGAATTTAGCCAGGAGTGATCCCTGAACACTGAATAAGCCCTGAGCTCAGCTGGGTGTGCCCTTCTACCAGCCCACCCCCACCCAAAAAAATTCCATACAGCCCAGTTGTCCTGTACCAAGACTACAGTTCAGGCTCTTTTATTGAAAGAGTTTCTTTTTACTTTTTTTTTCGCTCTGACCACTTCTTTTTGGGTGTTTTATTTTTATGTATTTACTTATTTTCACAATGGGGTTTCAATCATATAATGTTTCAACACCTACCCCTAACCATTGTACATTTTCATCACTAATGTCCTCGAGTTTCCCTCCCCACCTCCTTGCCTCAATGTCAAGCATCCTCCTCCTCCTCCTCTTCCTCCTTCTCCTCCTCATATATATTTTTCTATATATCTAAGGTATATGAAGAAGTCATACATTATTATAAATGACAAAAAAGGAAAAGAGCAAAGTTTTTAAAGAAACCTTTCACAAATAAGATCTCAAATGAGCTTTGAAATGCTTTGAAATGCTGTCCTCTAAGTAAAACTAAACTAAAATTTAGCTATGTTTTACTCAAAGGAAAAATTTCAAGTCACATATATATTTTAAAAAAACTGAAAATGATGTAGATAGAGACAGGAAATGACCCCTGGAACTCCTAAGGAGTAGTAAAACCCTAGCCCTAAGGCTTCAGGACTTGAGCACAGAAATAAAGGCCAGTAAGGCTTCATCTGGTGCCATGAGACCCTGAGGCAGCTGAACCCACCCTCTAAGAGAAGATCTAGGAGGAACAGAGGTAAATAAAAGGAGTTTTCAAAGAAGACCACCCAACTCTACCAGCCCCCTTGGCAACTGCCCAACAGACATTTACCGAGGTAGAAGGTCCATGTGGGAGCAGTTTGGGAAAAACCTATAAAAGCCACCTTGAACAAATGAAGGGGGCACATATGCTGGCCGAGTCTGAGTGCTGCTTGAGCCCTTGTGGCCAAGCACATGTGGTGCCCGAGCACATGTGTCGCCCATATCTCCCCCTCTTGCCCTATTGAAATATGTTCTCTCTCTCTGTCTCTCTCTGTCTCTGTCTCTCTGTCTCTGTCTCTCCCCTTCCTCAAACCCTCCAAATAAATATTTTTAGTTTACTGCTCATCTCCTCCTGAAATTTGTCTTCACAGGCAAAAAACAAGAACCTGCAAGGCCTGGGTGAAGCCTAACCTTCCCAGCGGGTCCTGGAGCGGCAGAGGTGGATCAAGAAAAAGTAATCGTCTCCCTCCTCTCCTCACATAAGCTGAAAGAAGGCAGAAACCCCGCTTTCCCAACCAGGGCAGGCCTACTCATGGAAAGTTACCAATTTAGGGCCTGAGTGTCCTTTTCATCTTGAAGTAACCTTTTTGTTATCTACAAAAGCCCAGAACAAATTCCTGTTAAAGGTTATGAGACCCCGCCCAGAATCTACTATCTGGCCTGAATTGCCTGGATTGCATTCCTGCACGCACGCATAGCCGTTGCTGACCCATGATCCCACGCATGATCTAGCCGCACCAAATATAGAAAGAAGTATTAAGAATGATCTGATTGGTGGGAGATGGTTACTTGGTACAAAGTGATTGGCTGCCTGCACGCAGACCTTGATATAATATTTTAAATCTATTGGATGTTTATGCGCGGGCTTTTCTGTAGCGGCGGAACTATCTCTTAAAAGATTCTCCCTGGAAGGGCTTTGGGCTCTTAGCCACTGACCGCTTGAGTATACTCGCTTTTAATAAAACCCTTGCTTTTGCATAGGACCCGGTCTCTCAGAGTTTTCCTTGATAGGTGCGGCGTGTTCCGAGGCTCCCAGTCAGTCACCCCATCAGGTGGCCAACTCTTTCAAAGCCACCCATGAGGGTCCACTGACATCAAAAGGAACAACAGCAAACCTGAGAAAGAACACCACGCTGCGGCTGCTTCTCACCAGAGAATGAGAAGCGGAAGAGGCCTGCGCCTGGAGTTAGTGAGAAGGGCAGCTTCACCCGGAGACATCACTCCTAGGAGACCTTGGGTCAGCCTCATTCAAGGCAATTGTCTTGCACTGATGGGAACATACTTGGAAGGTTCAGTCTTCACAGATCTTTTGTCACACTTCATGGACCCTTTCTGAGACTCTGTAGTGGTTGTTCTTGATTCTTGAGCCTGGAGCAATATCTTAGTTACTTAATTATAACAAACGGTATGACTAAGAACCAACAGGATGAAAATGACACATCAGGTAAGGTATGGGGAAAAGGTGTGGCTCTTCCACACCCTTTGCAGGTACCTCGCTCTCCCCAGGTCTCAAGCTCACTGACCTGAAACTAGCTTCTGCGGTTTGGGGCTTCTGATGGCATTTCCTGACTAAGGGATAGCTGATGAAATCACTGGCCACAAGCAACTGAACTTCCTCTCCGAGCTCCTCTCTCCCCCAGTCTGAGGAACTTTCAGTCTATTTCTTTGGTTTCCCTGACAACCGGCTCCAGCACAGGTGTTTTCCAAGCCGTCTTCATTAGCATGACAATAACCTTCACCACTCTCAACATTTTGAAAATCCCTCAGCTTTTCCAGCCTGGAGGCAGGAATTGTGGACAAAGACCAAATCTTCATGAGAGATAAGCCTTCATTGTTCCCCCTGAGCAGCCAAATATATATTTCTTAAAATTCAGTATCACAAAGAGTACCACAGAAAAGCATCAAGCCACAGGTTTCCACAGAGGCCTGAGACCCAGGTGCAGAGGAAGAGAACAGAGAGTTAAGAAAGGGGCTGAAAGACAGGAGATTCCCAGAATAGGAGAAAAGAATTTTTAAGGCTACATGCAACTTAGTTGAAAGTCTCCATGAATGTCCAAAACCTCTCTTTTGGATGGTCGAGCGAGCAGTTTATGGAGCCTGGAGGATTTGAAGCAATCGGAACATTTATTTCAATGAATGAAGATTTCAAATGAAGGGTTTAAAGTGCTAGAACCCAGGACCTCACAGGGTCCAAGCTACAGGGTGATCAAAGAATTTACAAGGAGCTAGGTGGTTTGGTTAGAGCAAAGTCAGTTCATTGAAAGAATTTGATGGGGGAGGGGGAACCACATGGCAATGGATTCTTGCCTTAAAGCCTTAGGTCCAGAGTCACCTTTTTGGAACCAGGAATGAAGACTTGATAGGATCCATTAACCAACAACATACCCTGAGGGAGCTGGGTCCACCTTTCTCTGTCCAGCCCTTAATCTGGCTACATTCTGGGACAGAAGATCCAGCAGGAACAGAGGTCAAGAAAAGGACATTTTCAAAGAAGACACTCCCAAAGTCTACTCCCTTGGCAACAGCTCTAGCAATGGACCTTAACCTAGGTTGAAGCCCCATATGGGAGTAGCTTGGGAAGAAACCTATAAAAGCCGCCCTGACCAAGGACAGCACACACATGCTGCCCAAGCCCATGTGCTGCTTGAGCCCACGTGGCCAAGCACATGTGGTGCTTGAGTACATGTGTCACCCGTGATCTCCCCTCTTGAGATGTGTGCTCTCTCTCTTTCCCTCCTCCTTCACCTTCCTAAAACCTCCATAACAAAATCTGTTCTACTTCACTACTTATCTACTCCTGAAAATTGTTTTTTCTGTGAGGAAGACAAGAACACTGAGGAAACCCTGGGTAAAGCCTAGGATTATCAGTCCTTAGCCTGCCCAGTGGGTCCCGGGTGGCAGAGGTGGCTGGGGAGAAAGTGACCATCTCTTTCCCCTTCCCACCTCACATAAGCCACCCACGAGGCCCACCTACATCAAGTTCATTGGTGAAGTTAGGCACCATTGGATGAGTGCTCTATTTATTATGAGTGCTCTATTAATTCTTGATGAGTGCTCTATTATTATGAGTGCTCTATTAATTTAGTAATAATCTAAATTACTCTTGACGCTATATTATAGAAATGATGGAACAGGGATGGGGTAGGGACCTTAAGCATATGGTGGAGTAGGGGTGTGGCATATTGTCGGGATGCTGCCGGGGTCCCCAACAGTGCCGGGAAGCGAAGTTCCCTTCTACCTCCAAAGTCGGAGGGGAATGGATGAAGACTCAGGAATCTGATGCAGTTTTAAAAGGGCTTTACTAACACAGGTTCTAATGTACAATCCAAGAGCAGGAAAAACCTCTGGACTCTGGGTTCCCAACTAGGCCCCAGCCACTTGTAGGCTAAGATGGCTGCCACCACGTGTTGAGGCCCAACAGAGAATGGAGAGGACGGAGAAGCAAAACACCAAGGGATGCTGAAATGGCAAAAGAGGAAAAGAGAGAAGGGCTTTTTTCTTCTTGCAGCTTATTTTATAGCAGAAATCCACCCAAACTTCCCAGCTGGCCCACTTTGGGCTGGGCTATCTAGATATGAAAACAGGAAAATAGCTCTATAGAAATTTATCAACTTCAGGAGACCTTCTGGCTGTTTACTAGAACCCAGAGCTAATTCAAAGCCTCCTAGCAGAGCTGGGAGGAGCTATAAGCTAAATGTACCTTCCCCTGGCAGGAAGGGTCAAATGCCCTCAGATAATTTTTCCCAGCATTTCACCTAATGTCTTGAGCCAAGATCTGCCTGTAATTGCCTTTATAAGGTAGAGAAGAGGGTTTCTGAGATGGCATGTCTCTGTAGCAAAGACTAATACTAATGCCAGTTAAATATTTCTCCAAGTTTTCACAAGAGTCTCATCTACTTCACGGTAGTTTTGTATTTTAGTTGCCTTTGAGTTATCAGGGAGCCATGCTTGCTTGCTTGGAGGCAAACAGCATTTCTCTCTGGGCTAATCACTTAGAGATCCAACGTGGCCAGGCAAATATGCTGGTAAGATCTAGCTAGTCCCATGATGATTGTGGTAGCATGAGAGAATATTTATACCAGCCAGTATAGAATACATGGTCAGATAAGACTGCCACATTTAGACTACCCCCCTATCTACAAAGTGATTTGCAGGAGGCAATCCAGGGCAGATGCAGAGGCCTAGGCTTTTAGGTGTCCTGCAACAGCATATCTGTGTGTATCCTAACCACAGAGACAACAACATTGCATGAGACCCAAACTACAATAACCAAAACCTTTATGGTCCTATTGATGTAGGTGGGCCTCCACCAATGGCTTATGTGAGGCAGAGAGGAGAGAGATGGTCGCTTTCTCACAATCCGCCTCTGCTAGCCAGGGATACCCCCAGGAAGGTGAGGCCTATTCCAGGCCTTGCAGGTTCTTGTCTTTGCCTCTCTGAAGAAGGATTTCAGGAGGAGACAAGCAATGAAGTAAAATAGATTTTATTTGGAGTTTTTTAGGAAGGGGAAGGAGAAAAGTGTGTGTGTGTGTGTGTGTGTGTGTGTGTGTGTGTGTGTGTGTGTGTATGAGAGAGAGAAACAGAGAGAGAGAAAACACATCTACTAGGAGGGGAGACAGGGGAGCCACGTGGGCTCAGGTAGCACACACACTGGCTTCCCTTTATTCAAGGTGGCTTATATATATTTTTCCAAATTTCTACCTCGGTTAAAGTTTGTTGCAAGGGCAGTTGCCAAAGGTGGGGCAACTGTTGGCAACTGGGGTGGGGTAGAGTTCAGAGTGGTCTTTGGAAACTCCTTTTCTTGACTTCTGTTCCTGATGGATCTTCTCTTGGAGGATGGGTTCTGCCTTCTCTGGTTTCCTGATTCTGCAAGGTGGTTCGGGACAGCCTTAGGGCCAGTAGTTCTATTCCTAGAAAATTCATTGCCACGGGGGCCCTTCCCTGTTGGCCTGCCTTAGTCACTATAAACAAAGTGTACAATCTACCCTAAACCGGAAATATGAATCTCCAATCAGGTATTTGACCAATAAAAGCATTTGAAAAGAAAACATGTTTATCTATATATCTAAGATCACTTATATCACTTGTCTTCCTGTTCATCAATTTGCTCAAGTGGGGCGCCAGTAACATCTTCACTTGTCCCTGCCACAGGCTAATGTAGCCCAATGGCCTCTGCTCACTCAGGAACATGAAGAGCCTCAAATCACTCCCTTCAGGTCATGGGAATGAGGTCTATAATTGTTAATGGTTTTTGGCATATCAGATATGACACAGGTAGCTTGCCAGGCTGTGCCATGTGGGCGCTCTTAGTTTTTGCATTTACTGATGTACCACATGGCCACAAAGCAGCCACATGCAATGGGCAGAGCTGGTAGCAGCTCCATCTGTGTCTGTGAAATAGGCTTTTTTCTAGGGCGGGAGTATCTAAGATATATTTTTTAAAAAAGTCATACATTATTATAAAGGACCAAAAAAAAAGAAGAGATAGTAAAAAAAAAGTGCCCATTTAAGGAGGCAGGTTAGGGGATGGGAGGGAACCGAGGGATATTAGTAGAGGGAAGAGGGAAATTAGTTCTGGTGGCAGAATTGGTGCTGGAGCATTGTATACCTGAAACTGTCATAAACAACTTTGAACATCACTGTGCCTTAATAGACAGATAGATGATAGACAGACAGACGGACAGACAGATAGATGAGATAGATAGATAGATAGATAGATAGACAGACAGACAGACAGACAGACAAACACAGACACTCAGACAGACAGACAGACAGATAGAAAGAGATAGACAGAGATAGATAGACATATAGACAAATGATAGACAGACAGACAGACAGACAGACAGACAGACAGACAGACAGATAGATAGATAGATAGATAGATAGATAGATAGATAGATGACAGACAGACAGACAGACAAATAGAAAGAGATAGACAGAGATAGATAGACAGATAGACAGATGATAGACAGATAGACAGACAGACAGACAGACAGACAGACAGACAGACAGACAGACAGACAGACAGACAGACAGACAGACAGACAGACAGACAGACAGACAGATAGATAGATAGATAGATAGATAGATAGATAGATAGATAGATAGATAGATAGATAGATAGATAGATAGATAGATAGATAGATAGATAGATGACAGATAGACAGATAAAAATTTCTTCAGCTTGATAAAGCACCACTGTCCTCTGCAGGACATTCCTGGGATGGTAACCGTGACTCCTTTCCTCTTAGGCCATGCCCCATGCTCGCCAGTAGGTGGCACCACTTGCATGCCCTGTGCCCCAGAGGACCCCACTCAGACCCAAGGGTCAGCCCTTGGTTTGAACCGCGAGTTGAACTGCAACTGGAGCACTTGCGCAGGGTCTCCAATATGTGACTGCAAAGGCGGAGTTGACTTGTGGGCCTAGTGAACGGCGTGTAAGCTTTGCACCCCAATATCCGTGGGAGTTTCAGTGTCTCTTTAGTTTTATAACAACTGCTGTGTGCAGCCCCAGAAAAGCCCTCTGCCTTCCAGTGGAAGCCACACAGAGCCACCAGCAATGCCAAAAGGGGTGGCAAGGATTGCTGGAAAAACTCAAAATGGTGACATTTGAGAACATACCCAAAGCAGGAGGAAAAATAACCCACACGGGGGTGGGGAGATGGGGTAGTGTGGGGAGGAGGGGAGGAGAACAGGTCGCTGAGACCGTAGAAGAAGCGGGACAAGTCCCTGACCACATAGCAGTAAGGTGCTCCCTCTCACTCCCCCAGGGTAAACAGCTGGGATCCCAGAATCCCCCACACCCACCATATAGGGTATACAACACCCTTTGCCCTCTGATTGGTGGTCGCACACGGGAAGGAGGGTTTGTTCTCTGCACAAGCCAATCAGCTTAAGGCACTAACAGGAGATTTTAATGATCTGGTTCTTCCCTCCTCACCTGCTATGCAACCGCTGGATTGGATGATTTGGAATCTTCAGAAGCAGGATTGCTTAAAACCCCGCATCAGATTTCTCTCGAGAAGCCAGGGTGACTCTCTTGTGCTCAGATACAAAGCCCACCCCCAACCCCCACCCCCAAAAAAAAAACTTGCCTAGAGCTCTGGCATCTCAGAAATCTGTTTAGGAGAGGAAAGAACCAAGACTGGTCTGTAATAGAATGATCTACAGTGTTGCCATCACGTTATATAAATGGAACTGACCCTGTCAATGGAATCAGTCTGTGATTTCCAAAGGTGGTCACTAAGGAGCAGAGAAGACAGGCACCTGCCGCTCTGCCCACCTCCTTTTCCACCCTACCCTGCCACTCTGTCTGAAAAACACGAAGACATTTTAATTTCACATGGGCAGTGGCCCTGGCTTCAGGCTCCCCTGGGCAGCCCCGGAAGGGCTTGTTTTGGGGGCTAGTTCCCACCCAAATGGAAGCCTTCTTGGGGAAGCAGGCTTGTATCTGGAGTATGAAGTGGACACGGGCGGCGTGCACAGAGGCCCAGGGTGTGGTGAGGGCATGAGGTCTGGTTCTGCTGCCCTGCAGCCCTCCAGCTCTAAGCTTAGGCCTGGCCCTCTCCCGGGACACACATCTCCAGAGTCAGAGTGCCTGGTAGGGCGGGCCCCTGTTGCCGGCCTCGGCACCTCTGCCCTGGGCCTCACCCCACCCTGGGGTCTGCCTGGGGTCCAAGCCCTGGACACCTGCCAGAAAATTAAAGACATTGTAATTAATTCCTCTCTCTCTCCTCTCTCTCTCTCTCTCTCTCTCTCTCTCTCTCTCTCTCTCTCTCTCTCTCTCTCTCTCCTCTCTCTCTCTCTCTCTCTCTCTCTCTCTCTCTCTCTCTCTCTCTCTCTCTCTCTCTCTCTCTCTCTCTCTCTCTCTCTCTCTCTCTCTCTCTCTCTCTCCCAAAACAAGTTACTGCAAAGGTAACACACACCAAGGACAACAGAAGCCAAGAGCTGGTCTTCGTAGGGAAGATTCCATGGGAACAAAGACACGGGACACTGGTGGAGGGTGTAGCGTTGGGATGTTTTGTGCATGGAAACTTACTACTAACCACGCAGTGCCTTTTTATGAAAACATAATCATTAGTACAGAAAAACCAACTAGAAATCAATGTTGAGGTGTAAATTCAGAGCCTGGAGGAAGCAAAAGCCTCCTACCACAGACTTCAGAAGCAAACCTGCCTGCGACTGCCCTCTGGCGGATCCGGATAAGAATGACTGCTCATCATTGCCAGGCTAAATTCTAATGAACGTAGTCAGTCAGGAAAAGAAGCTGATGAGGGGACCCTGACCTGGGGGTAAAAAGCCGCTGCTTCGGTCCAGAGTATGGTGTTTGGGACACTATGCATAAAAGACTATCATTAGCAGTATTGTCAATCATGTGACTATAATAATTTTTAAGTAAACTTGAACTTAATGAAAGATAAAAGAACAAAACACTCCTGTCCATATTCAGGTCTTCTCTGAGCAGCTTATGGATATAGCTCTACTCATTATTGTTATTATTGTCTCAAGGAAAATAATAATCACTAGACGTCAAAAACAAAGGCCTTTTACAGGACTCTAAGGTTAGGTAGCCCAGGGACACTATGTCTCTGAAACCATTTTGCTCATCTTAAAATGGATGAAAGACGAGGATGTTCTTATACATGGGATAAAAGGAAAATGTCTCTCTACATGGCATTATTATATAAACACTTATGGGGTATGTAAGAACTCAATCTAGATGCACTTATGATAGTTTCTTTCATTATCATAATCTTGATAACCGGAAAAGCACACATATAAAATCTCCATGATTAGAATAATAACCAAGAAAGTAGGAATAGTATGGCTGTGTGCACTTTGTGTGCATGTCCAATGACTTTTGTAAGCTGGTTAAAGCAACTTTATTGTAGTTTCCTGCATTTGACCTTAATGATCATGCCATTCTTTGAAAAGCAACCGGAGTCTCTCACTATTGATTTTTCACCCTGGTGTTTTTTCCTTCAGTGTCAGTTGTTGAAAAATCAAAGCACAGGACTCACTTGTTCTAAGTCCTTTTTGTGGAGAAGGGAATGCTTATTTGAAAACCTTCAGGAAGTTGCTACTTACATTTGCTTCCTTGTTGATTGTTGTTGTATAAGGACCAGTCCACAATGCAGGGAATTTAAGCAATATCGATTTTCCTGTTCTTGTGTTGGGGAGTCAGCAAAGCTGTTCATTGATCCACTGGTCTACAATGGATTTCTTATCTATCTAGGTTCTTCAATTCACGTGGCCTCTTGGCTTCCAATAGGCTACTCTGAGCTTGCTAAAATGTGACTACAGGGACCCAGAAACAAGGGAGGGCAGACTTGTGTTCAAGCATTTCTTGGGCCTCTGATATTGGTATATGTACCAAAGCCCCATTAGCGTAAGTGAGCCTTGTGGCCAAGCCCACTTATCTCATGGATAGATGGACTTGTCCCCTCATTGTGAGGAATGGTAAAGTTGTACTGCAAAGGGGCATGCATTTGAAATTTGTGGTTATTTTTTGCCATCTGTTACATCAACAGAGTCTAGGTTCTGCATCTAACTTGTCATCTACTAAGTCCACAACAAACGAAAAAACAGCTTTGCTGATAGTGTCTGACGTACACTGACCACTTTCCTGGATTTCTTTGCTTCGATGCCTATAGGAACTTGACTCCTGTGGAAGGCAAGAGATGATTTTAGGGCGGGGATTAAGGCAAAATCTAGTTCTCTTGTAAAATGTAGTTCAAAAACCATTTTTTTTCAGCAATAGTTAATTATTGTCACTAGGAATCAATGGCTAAATATGTCTAGACTTCTGCATTTTTTTCAGGTTATGGCAGAAACCTGGAATGTTGTATAATATGCCCTAATATTTCAAGTATTACAGCGATAGAATTTCTTAAACTCAGTGCAGGCATAAGGAAATTATTTATTCTCCTGTGGGCAACGAAAATACAATCAATTCCTCTGAATTATGCACGCTGGAGCTTTAATTTTTACTATTTTTATTGTAATTTTTATCAATATGGATTAATATGTAATTGTTATCACTATGAACCATCTGGTCCACACAAATAAGTTGTGGGGGTCTGAGATGATCCAGTGTTCTTGGGAGAGGGAGGTGGGTACGCTGGTGATGGGTGTAGTGCTGGGATTATGCACATGAGAAACCATTATTAATAGTATTGTAATCTAAAGAATATCAATTTTCAAATAAGTAAAAAATAAATGAGGAAGATGAGAGGAATACATAGTAAGAACAGTATTGCCAGGCAGAAGAATGGAGTGCTTCAAAAAGGAATAAGGCTTTTTAAAACTTCAGTTCTTGAGAATTGAATATAGGCAAAAGATACACTGGATAACCTCTAAACGTATGTATTGCAGTGCACAATGTGTAAGAGGAGAGAGAGAGAGAGAGAGAGAGTGTAGTGAGAGAGAGAGAGCCTGCCATAGAGGCAGGCTAGGGGAGGGGGATTGGGGTTATTGGTGGTAGGAAATGGGCACAATTGGGGGGGATGGGTTCTGGAACACTGTATGACCGAAATCCAAACATGAACATCTTTGTAATTGTATAATAAAATATTTTTAAAATTAAAAAAATTAAAAAAAAAATATAACCTCAGTTCAATTTTCTGTGACATTTGCTGGTGTGCTTAACTGTATGAGTTTTAGAGGCAGATGGAGCAGCTTAGCTGATTCCTTTCTCTCAAACACTCTCTCTCTCTCTCTCTCTCGGCAAAAATTCTCTTCATTTTGTTAAACTTCAAATATTTTCTGAGCATTGAAGCACTACCCACGGAACAGACTGTCTGGGCTTGAATTCCAGCATCACTACTTGCCAGTTGTGTGAATTGCTCTTCTTACTGTCTTATGTTAGCCAACCAAACATTCTGCACATAAAGATGCAAGAAAATGTTACATTAGTTATAGGTATACCTACTTTCCTCACCTCAGTTCATCATGGTCATCTAAGAATGTCACTAACAATATTGGAAAATATTTAGTTTTTTTTATCTACTCTATGCCTTGGGGATTGAATAGTTTACAAGCATTTTGTCAATTAACTCAAGTCTAGGACAGGCTTCTCATTATTCATGTCATGTAGACAGTAAACAGAGCCCATAAAATTAAGTAACTTGTACACTCAGTTAACTCTTCAGGAAATTGGGAGTGTCATCATTTGAAACTGATAGATTAACTATAGATCCCTGGGTTTGTGCCAAGACATACTTTTGAGCTTTTTCATTTCTTTCATTTGTTTCTGTTGCATTCGTTAACAAACCCTAGAACACTTACCATTAGAGCTCCTGAAATATCTGGATGGCCACTTTCTAAGCAAATACTGCTGTGTGGTTTTAGTGTTTAGTTCAAGTTGGCATTTGGTGGCACTGTTTTGTCATAGGCTAAAGAATAGACCACACCATGGTCAATATAACCGTACCATGCTCAAATCGTACGAAATTCAAGTGATCAATATAGAGAGAAGTATTCCGACATATTTGATAAAGGGCTGGTGGAATTGAGTCACCCTGAGCCATAGATCTTGGAGCATGTGGAATTCAAAATAATTTCCACTACAGATTCCTACCATGTACAGAGTCCCCTGTTGTGAGTGGTAGTTGAGTTTTCAGTAAAGCAACTTTCATTTACCCTTTAAATTATGTTGACTTGATTCTTTAGATTTTGTCTGTAATTTACAAATATATTTTGGTTTTATGTGAGTTGTAAATATGTGAAACATGAAATTGAGTATATGTTTTTAATTATCATGATTCTATAATAAACAAGAAAACTAGCTGATGATATTGATTTTTTTCTTTAAGAGCCTATTGTCACATTGATTAACTGTAAGGATACAATATTATATTCCAGTATTCCTTAAGGGAAAGGACTATAAAGAAATGACTTATGATATGGATTCTGAAGCTTAAATTCTAATACCTATTAACTCTGTGAACTCAAGCAATTACTTTTCTCTAAGCCATAGTTTCAAAGATAAAATATTCACAGATAAAATAGAAGAATTGAGGTTGCTGGGAGAACACAAAAACATAGTATAAGAAGCAGTGACAATGTACCTGGGCCTATATATACTAAAGCAACAGAACACATGGAGGTAAGTCTTGTTTAAGAGTTCATTTGTAGATTTTGATGCACAGTTTTTCTGCCTGATTTAAAGTCAAGAATTGACTGGATAGAGGGAAAATTTTTACTTCTTATATAGCAGCCTCAATAAGAGGCTGTCATTCCTGAGAGGCAAAAATCACTGTGCTTTACACAGCCATTTAATTTCTTAGAGCATCTTTCTTTTTTATCTTACAGAGTAGCTTTCAGAAGTCTGGGAGAGCTTCCAATCAAGCAATTAGATTGGTTTCCCAGAATTCATTTCTTATCCCAAACTAATGCACCTTAAAACCTCTCTCTTTTGCCTCATATGTTTTAATGGTCCAGAATATAGGATATTTATTGCAGATATTACTTAATTTCATTAGGAAGTAAGTACCCTGCTGACCCATGGTTTGGCAAGTCACTTGAAATAATTTCAGAGGAGGAAATGTAAATTCTCAAGAAAGAACAGAGATTTCAAATACCATATTTGACTGATATAATGACCCACACTAAAGTCTTTGTGTGATAATTTTGGTCACTATGCCATTAGCCAATATCATTAGTAAAAGTAACCTGCCACTCTGGTTGGTGACATGCAGCACAAAGACAGTAATTTCAGTTCAGGCTGTCTCAGCATAGAAAACTAGCTTGAATGTTAAACCTAAAATACCTGTTTTTGTGTGTAACTACCATGTCTTTTGGTGGTCTCTACTTTCAAGTGATAAATGTATCATTTTGATAACATGGATGTCAACAACTTCTACTTCTCTTTCTACTCTCTCAGTAGGTCTTCTGATTCAATACACTGTTAAGGCTACGTTGGAGAGTACAGCATGGTACATTTCATTCACTGAGTGGACACCATTTACCATGTAATCTGAAGACTCAGTGATGGGGAAAGGAATTAAGTCACCTGCTCTCAAGAATTATATCATATTTTTTAGGGTCAGAGAGCTAATAGAGGGGTAAGGCACTTGCCTTGCACATGACTGACCAGGATTTCAATCCCTGGCACCTCCTATAGACTCACTATCCTGCCAGGAGTGAGCCCAGAGCACAAAGCCAGAATAAACCCTGAGAACCACTGGCTGTGGCCAAAACCAAACAAACAAAAGAACAACAGAAAATAATTTCTCTTTCAATGAAGTTATAAATACACATGAAACCAAATAATTTAGATAGTTTCAAATCTGAATTAATTCTAAGCATGGTGCCAATAAAATGAGTACATGGGCAATGAATGTGACCTATGTTAGAAGACCTCTTTAATTAGGATGATCATGAAGTTACTTAATTAAGAGAACTGAGACCTGAAGTGTGAAATACACGTGGTTGTGTGAGGAGAGGCTATACGGAGGGAATATCTTGTGCATGATAAAGCTGTGCATGATAAAGGGAACTGGACTCATGGATAAGTAAACTGATGATGCTAAAGCAAGAACTGAGAAGACAAACACTTAAACAAAAATAA